>PVJH01029599.1:0-25799 GCA_004026705.1 Nesogale talazaci | reverse complement strand
CACACTCACACTCACACTCACACACGCCTTAAAGCAAGGTCTCTCTGACCCAGGCCTGTCGTGGGCAGCAGCTATTAGCTCACCTGTGGTAACACACACAGGAGCAGGCGGTGCACGGAGGAGCAGAGGGAAAGGAAAGGGTGGGAGGGTGGGAGGTTGGCCATGATGATAACCAGGGGCTCTGAAAGGACTTCCTCCCCCTACACCCTGCTGCTTCCTGTTTTTCTGTGAAGCAGCACACAGCACAGGAGGGAGAGATGGTAGAGAGAGAGAGAGAGAGAGAGAGAGAGAGAGAGAGAGAGAGCTCTGGAAACACCAGACATTCCTGGGGGCAGGGGGGGGGGGGGGGGGGGGGGGGGGGGGGGGGAGGGGGTAGGAGGTGATCTGTGGGTCCCTGCCCCAGAAGAGGGAGGGAAGGATGGTGACTGCTGGCCCCTCCCTCAACCAGACTCCCAGAGAGCCAGCAAGTCATCCCAGACAAGTGCCACCTGCCTCCCTGGCTTCTGGTAACCAGTGCGCTCCTTTCTGCCTCAGTTTCCCCTGCGTGAGCAAGCCAAGGCTGGGAAGTCAGTAAATGCACACGACCTCCCACGTGCCTGCCAGTAAATGGAGAGGCCACAGTCTGACGCTCTGCAGTGGTCAGAGGGTAGGGTGTACACAGGTCTCACGGGACGGGCTAGGTCTCTGCCCACCTGCCTGCCTGCCTGCAGCCCACCTGTTGTGTACAGACTGAACTCCTGACCTTGTCTCGTCTCGGTCCATGACTTCATGTCCAAACCGCTCCGGATTGAATTTCTCTGACCGGGTTACTTCAGGTCTTCAGGGAAAAGTGGGAAGTGCCCTTCCCAGTGTTCGGCTCCAATAGAATGTATTCCAGACTGTGATCTCTTTCCACCTGCCCCCCTCGCTCAACCTGGCTGGTTCCCCAGCCCCTGTTCTTGGCTTCCTTCCTGAATCTTTCCTGAAGCAGCTCGGCTGGCGTAATCCGAACCAGCTCAAGAGAGGGACAGGCTGGGACTCCCCTCGGGGGCTTGCTGGCCACAGGGAGCTGGTGTTCAGTCAGTCAGCGGGCGTTGTCTTGCACATGATGACTGAGTCATCACAGAGTCACTGGGGCCCAACAAGGGCAAGCGGATGGGACGCGGGAAGCCAGAGAACACGAGCTGTCAATTCAGAGTCTGCATCCAATTCTAGTTAATCACAGCACAGTACCTTGAATCCAAGCCAAACCAACTCACCAACGCCCATCACCAGCCAACCCAATCTCAGTGCGACTCCACTCAAGGCAGTGCAGCACCACGCCCCACAATGCTTTATAACCATCCAGCTGACCCAACGCCATGCAATGCAGTCTCTCAACCCATGGCAATGGGAGTTTCCTGGAGCTGGGGACATGGGAGGCTAAGCATTGATCTCCCTTCTCAGACCCCGAGTCCCTTACTCGTGGTATTGTTGACCGAGCGTGAACACTCTAGGGCAGCCTGGTACGAGCGAAAGCGTCATGAAAGAGAAGGGGGCAGCTTCGAGAGTGCTCTGAATTTGAAGTGAGATTTCATACCCGGGTGTTAGCGGAAGGACTGTGGGCCAGGGGCACATGTCAGGGGTAATCTACTGATAAGAGGTACATGAAAACCCAACCCAACGTCGGAAACATCAACCTACCTTTCATTGAATTCTTTATAAGGCGTGAGCCTTGGTGGTGTAGTGTTTATGCTGCAGGCTGCAGGCTGCATGGTTGGCGGTTTGAGACTACCAGCTCAGCAGTAGAAAGCCTGGACTGTCTACTCCCGTCAGCAGTTACATTCTCAGACCACCCCCCCCCAGGGGTGGGGTGGGGCGTCACTATGATGTCATCCTTGACCATGGCAGTAAGTTTGAGTCCTGATGTCACAGCTTGGCTGTGAGCCCACCCAGGGGTCTCTCAAAGAAAGAATTGATAATCTGATTCCTTCAGGATTAAAAATCATGAAACCCCAAATCACGAAGCCAATAGAAAGTAAATGTCCAGGAAAGAATGAGGGCAGTATATGTAGAATTGGGCCTGATTCAATTGATGTATGGATTGCGATAAGACTTGTATGAGTCCCCAGTAAACTGATTTTTTTTTAAGATCACAAAACCTAACTCACTGCTATAGAGGCAACCATGATTCTGAGCAGCCCTTTGGGACCGAGTAGAACTGTCCTCATAGGGTCTCCTAGACTGTATATCTTTATAGAAACAGACATGTAGGCTTGGACCTACCAACACGCGCCCACTACACCACTTGGGCTTCTTCTGTAAAGGGTACACAACAAAAGAGTCTTTATCAAAAGCCAAGTTGCGTGGCCTCCCCTCAGACTTGGTAGAAACGAGTTACGTAGGAGTTTCAGTGGTTGAGTCTTGGGGAGTGGATGGCTCGGCCTGTCTTCTGAGATCTCTCTGGGCTGGCTTGAGCTTCCAATCTTTTGTTTAACGGCCAAGAGTGTTTGCACCACCCAGGAACCTAGATACTTGATAGACGAGTGTCAGATCCAATTTAAACTTTCTGAACTAGGAGCTTGTATGTGGGTTGCACAGCAACTCAGTCAGGTAACTTGAGCAGAGAAAAATGTTGTTTGAGTTCATTGCTTCCCATGCATCTGAATTGGTTGACTCAGTTAATATGAGGAGTTCCATGATTTTCAAAACTGCCAGTTAGAAGAAGAAGGAGGAGGAGGAGGAGGAAGAAGAAGAAGAAGAAGAAGAAGAAGAAGAAGAAGTTCTCTGAACCCAAGAAGAAGAAGAAGAAGTTCTCTGAACCCAAGAAGAAGAAGAAGAAGTTCTCTGAACCCAAGAAGAAGTAGAAGAAATTCTCTGAACCCAAGCCCAAAAAACTAGTTACAGGAAAACTGTGTGCCTGACTCAAGTGAATCCACCCCCCAACTTAATGGAATCCACTTCCCAACTCAATAGAGTTTTCCTCCCAACTCAGTGAAATCCACTTTCCAACTCAATGGAACCCAACTTTCAACTCCGTGAAGCTCACCTCCCAATTCAATGGAGTCCACCTCCCAGCTAAGTGGAATCCACTTCCAAGCTCAAGGGAGTCCACTCCCCAACTCAATGGCATTCACCTCACACCTCAATGGACTCTTGTCTCCTAACACACAGTCGGTAGCTTCCTGGTGACTAGCTCTATTATTCACACTTATACTGAAAGGAGACAAATGCTCGTCCTCGTGGTCACATCATGAGTTCTCCAAGTGAAAGGCGTGGAGCCAGGATTGCTTACTCCAGCTTATGGAAGTCAGATCCCATCGCATTCCACCCCAGAAACATGTAACCATTCCCCTTTGCCTCCAGACGGGTGCTGGGCTTCTCTTTCGCTGTGTCTCCTTAAAGCCCATGCCCTGGCCACAGCCAACCAGCAAGCATCGCATGGCTCTCTCTTCCATCCCTGCCTTCCTTGGGACGACCCTCCCCAGGGAACTGTTGGCCCCACTCCAGTTCACACCCATTGCTGTGGAGTGGATACTGACTCATTGTGGCCCCTTGAATGTCAGAAGAGAGTGTGCTCTGTCCCGTTTCTGACGGCTCGTGCTGGCTGTTGAGATTGTTATTGTTTTGGGGGCAAGAGGTTTGACAAGTCTATCTTCTGAGACCTCTCTGGGTGGACTTGCACCCGCCAATGATTCTCCCCCGCCCCACCCGAAGGTGGTCTCAACCTAAAATGTTGTGTGTTGCAAAACCAGTGACAATGGCGTCCTCCCTGACTCCTGGCATCCGCATGGGTCTCAGAGGAGAGCTGCCCCCTGGCATTCTCAGCGACTGACTTCATAGAAGGGTGTCTGGGCAGACTCCAAACACCAACTCTTCCCTGGGCGCCACTACCGCGTGTGAACCCTTTGCCCCACCCAGGGTCACCTCTCCCCTACCGGTCCCTCCATGTGCATTGTGTTCCTTCTGGGTGCATCAGCTCCCCTGAAACCAATCACCCTGCCCTCTGCCTGGCCACACCCAGCCTGGGATCTGCACGGCCACCCCTCACGTGTCAGTTTAGTGTGGGGGCTGAGGACCCGGTTGAAACTTCTCAGGCCCCCGCCGAGTCTGTCTGGCTTTGGGCCTGCCGTTTAACCTTGATGAGTCACCTTTTGTCAGATTGCTGTCCTTGGGTGTCCTTGAGCCCACAACAGGAGGGAACCCTGTCTGGCCTTGTCCTCACGGTGACTCCTAGGCTCCAGCCCATCGTTGCAGCTACAGAATCTTACTCTATTTCCCTATGAAGCATGCCTGAGGACATCCGCCTTGCTTATCAATCAGAACAGGGCTCAGTTCTTCTGTCAGGAAGGTGTGTAGTGAGCACCTACTGTGTGCAGCATCAGGGGGGCAAGAGCATCCACAGGAAGGAGACAGTTCTGTAAGGTGGGTTTTTTATTCCTCTCTTTTTAAACAGCTAGCCCTGGGTGGGGGGGGGGGGGTACCACCGGCTCTGTCCCTTGGAAACTCTCAGCTTCTCTGAAAGATGAGGTAGGTTCCTAACTCAAGGTCAGTCACTGGATGAACCAGGGAAGGCAAGGCAGTCAGAGACACCGAGAGGGCCCTTGGGGAAGCCTCCCTGGTGCTTGGTATTGCCTCGCCGATTGAAGCTCCCATGGAAGCCAACTGTAGAGGTCAGGGAAGGAACTTTGGAGAATAAGCTCAGTTTTCCATTGGAGGGGGTGGTGCTGGGGGAGGGGGTGGACGGATGGAAGATAGGGTGCCTCTTCCTAATCTGACCTCTTGACCCATGTGGTGTCTTCAGGGGCTATAACTGGCTTAGGCAGCTGGGAGGGCAGAAAGAGACCTTGAACCATCCTGTTCCTGGAATCCCAGACTGGAGCCATCTGAGTCCTGCCAGGCTGAGGGGCCATCGGGAAGTGCATCCATCCATCGGGGCTTTCCCCTGCTCTACCAGAAGAGAGCCTGTATCAGGCTGCTTTTTGAGGGATGCAATGGGAGGAGGGGGAGGGAGCGTTGCTGAGGCATATGAACAAGTGTGAGAAGCCTGCAGAAGTGGGTAGTGTGTCCTTCTGTTGTGCACGGGGTTGCTATGGGGTTGGAACTGACCCAATGGGTCCAAACGGACAGAGGGAAGCAGGCCACCTTACAAGTGTGGTTCGTAGACTCCCAGCTGTGACCAGGTGGAGGGAGGTGTGGAGCAAATCCATGGACAGACTGCACAGCTGTTGACTTGATTCTGCCTGCTAGAGACCCTGTAGGGACCGAGTAGATCTGCCCCATACGATGCCCAAGACTGTACTCTTTCCACGAGAAGAAAGACGACCACATCTCACTCCCAACGAATGGCTTCTGACAGGTGCAAACCCCCAACCTCGCAGTGGGCAGCCGAGCACTGAACCAATGCGCCACCAGGGCCTTCTTCATGGCGCAGATCTAAAACCAAGGAACACACCTTCTGCATTCCAGGTCCATTCCAAGTCAGAGAGACCCTCTGAGACAGACAGGAACTGCCCCGTCAGGGTTCTGAGGTTGGAAATATTCCCTCCCTCCAGCACACGGCCTCATCTTTCTATCCTCAGGGAGAAGCTGACCTTCCAATGCTTCATCCACTGAGCCAGCAGGGCTTCTTCAAGGTGTGGATAGCAGGAGTTATCTGTAAAATCTCCCCAGCCTCTCCTGGATTTCCTCAGCCCTTCCCTTCCTCTTTCCCCTAATGCCACCTACCTCTTCCTGCAAAGTGGGGTGCACCTTGGAAGGGCCCCCAAGGCTGAGGGGAGCCAGTAGCCCCTGGTGGTGGACATTGACCTGAGCCTGACCAACAGCTCCCTGTGGCCAGGAACAAAGGACACACCCCCTAAGAGTCTCTTGGGTAGGGTAGAGTCGTTCGGATTCTGAAAATGGCATAGACTTTGTGAAAAACTTTCCTAGGCCAGCCTGAAGCAATGTATTGAGATTTTCAAGGGAAATAGATCTTCCCTTTGGCTTCTCAAAAATGTCCTGACTATTCTACTCTGACCCACCATGGTTCCTATTGTCCCCTCTGGTAGCCTTTCACTGGGGACCTCATTCCCTGCACATTCTGTTCTCCTCATGGGAGCCAACAAGCCTGTCTCCTTGATGCCATCTCATTGATGATGCCTATTGAGAGGGCCACACAGCCAGGCCACAGTCAGGCTAGCACCGCAATTCACATTTCCTAGCCCGTCCCAAGTCAGGGCTTGCTATTTTTTCACTTTGCACCCCTCCCCTGGGGCTAGTCTCCCTGCCTTCCTCAACTTACGTCTTCACAAATGCTTGTAGTTGGTCATCGTCTTTGACTCTGACTCCTAAGAACCTGATGAAGAAACATTAGCCAATCCTGCCCCAGCCTCGTGGTCACTGCCGTGGGCCAGTCCATTGTAGCCACTGTGCATCCTGGGGGCCCTCATGGGGACCGGGCCTCCCTGTCTGGTATGGTTGTTTTGAGTCGGCATGGACTTCATGACAGTTAAGTCTGGTTGTTGAGTTTGGGGTCCTTTCTAAAGGGCTCCTCTTTCACTGCGATAGTCTTCTTTTGCGTTTCCATGGGTTAAGTTTCAGAATTGGATCTCCAGGCCTTTCTCCTGAGTCTCTCTTTGTCTGGAAGCTCTGTGGACAGCTGTCCACCATGGGGGACGCCATTGGTATTTGAAGTACTGGTGGCATTGCCTCTAGAAGCACATAAGCCACCACAGTCAGACAAACTGACAGACAGAGGGGTGGAGAGGAGGCTTACCAGAGAACCAAGACAAGGCAAAACAAACCCTAAGTCAAAGTCAAGATGGCGGTGATTTGGAAGAGAGGGATAGTTGAGTAGCACATCTTTCTCATGCTTCTCAAAGTGACTTGAGTGTTTATGCATTAGTGTATGTATATTAAGACATTGGGGCTTCTTTATGTAGCTAGGGTGGGGAGTTTGTATTTATCAGTGGAAGGAGCCCATCAGGTTGGCCAACAGCAACATAAAACAGAGTGGGGTGTTCTTCGCTCTCCACTCTGTATTCTGTAATCTATGAAACTTGTCATCCTCGACTCTCAGGGTAGGGGCTCAGAGCTCAGCTGGGTACAACAGTCCCAATCCTGGCTCTGGGAAGAGTTTCAATCTTGGGATTACACAGCTCAGGTCTCCAATGGCATTGGCCAAAGGCATGCCCTTGGCAATGAATTCCTTGCACCTACGTACCAGTTCTGATTTCCCAAAGATTGCTAGATACTACTGTGGATTGTCTGGGTCACAATTACTTCCCCTCAGTGCATCTCAGACACAAGCTTATTAAGAGCAATGTTCTGTTTATTTTTAGTAGCAATACACACAACTAAAAGATGCTTCTGTTCACAATTCCTACATGGACAGTTCAGTGACATTGGCTGTGTTGTTCTTCACATGTCACCATTCTCACCATCTCTACCCAAACTATTCCATGACATTAAAGGACACTACCCTCAAATGATCCCACCCCACATTATGAACTGCTATTGGTTTAGACCCATAGAGGTAATCCTTCAGAAGTTTGCTGCACATATGCAAGGCGAAAGTTCTTTACTCATTGGACTAAATTGTAGTTTCATAAATGATAGCTTTGGGTCACTGTTTAAAGATTATTTCTAGGCACAAGATTTGGGGACTCTTCTAGTCTCAATGGATCCAGTGGGTCTGATGAATTTGAAGTTCTGTTTCCCACTTCTCGTGAGTCCGTCATCAAAATGTTTGAATTCTGCTAGCCAGACACCATCCGTTTCTTCAGACTCACTGTTTTCCTTTTTAAAACTCTTTATTATGAATGGGGAATGACAGTGAGGATGGCACAAGACCAAGCAGGGGTTTTTGCTGTTTTTTTTTTTGGTGTGGGCAGGAGTCAACTTGAGGGCACCAAACAATAATGACATTATAAATTGAGGGCTGAGCCCCGGTGGCGTAGTGCTTGAGTGTGGGTCTGCGGTCCATGGCCTTGGCGGTTCAAATCCAGCGGTGGGTCTCCAGGAGCAAGGCTGGGTAGCTCCCGTGACCGCCAGAGGGCAGTGATGCCCCCCCAAAAACAACATTATGAATTGAATAAATGTTTACAGAGAGAATCAGTTCCCCATCGTTTCAGCTCCTTGATGGGACTCGCCACCATGGAGCATCATGTCATCCACTTCCTCCCTGTCTCCATGGCCACTCCTCCCTCTCTCCTGACCCTCCATAGTTGGCTCTTGGGATCTCGGGTGCTTGGTTCTTCTAAGGAGCATGCATCTCCTGTTGTTCACTATATAGACCTGCCGATAGTTTGACTGACAGCTGAGCCCGTGGGCGAGCTCTGTGCCATATCTGAAGGGCGACAAGGACGTCGTCTCAGAGGGTCTCTCAGCGTTGGATTACCAAGTTTGAGCTTTCTTGCACATTCTGTCCCTATCCAGGACCCTCTAATGTGACCCTTTTCGGTTGGTAGCGATAGCCGGGCACCATCTGGTTCTTCTGGTCTCAGAGTTTGGAGACGGAGTTTCTCGTGATCCCTTAGCCCGCTGGATTGATGGATGGCATGTGTCTTCCATTGTCCTCATAAGTCTTTCTTCTGGGCAGGGAGAGGTCATTTATGGCTCCTCAGAGGGTCACTTGCAGATTTTGTAGAGTGTAGTCCCTAAGTAGTCCCTAAGTGTAGTCACCAAAGTAGGAAGTGAAACCTTGTCTCTGTGGACTATGTTATGCCAAGGGTCCTTGAGAGTCCTTCACTCCATGAACTCCTTCCTTTAAGGTGCTGGGTTATGGCTGAGAAATTGTCATCATTGTGCCACGGGGGATTTGTTTATAACAAGGCAGGTACCTATAAGGGGACTTCAAAAGTTTCTCTTAAAAAAATGGAATTGAAAGATAATAGATGTTTTCCATGAACTTTGTAAAGCTCCCTCAGATGTATACTGGCAAACAAATCTTGTTTTGGTTTGGTTCTTTGGGGTTAAGACAGGATTCTAAGACAGGATTGCAACACCTCTTTCTGACTTACCCTCAGATGCGACTGCCATGGGAACCAGAGTAGCAATGGCCGGATGGGTACATGAGCATGTTAATACGCTGTTAAGCATTAGCCAGTGGTGCTGTCTTATTAATTATTCATATTCATATTCCAACCTCCATTCCAATTGTCTAGGTTGCTTTGGCCCACCCCACCCCTTGCCTCAGTTTCCACATCTGCGGCCTGGGGAGAGAGACTTCAGAAGTCTCTGTCGACTTGGCTGGGACTGTGGGTTTGGCTCAGTGCCTCTGAGCCCTGAGATCAATAGCTTAATGGCCCTGAACCACTGAGGCCTCAGCGAAGCCACATAAGTAATTGTTGTAAGTGTGGCCAGTGACCAGGGGGAAGGTTTTCCGATATCTTATTTTAAACGCGTTCCTCTCTCCCATGCTCTGGCAGAGGGAGCCCCCAGGCGGACTTGTGAAATGACCACTTTTCCTTCAAGGCCCTTTGCTCCAGTGCCTGCCCCACCCCCCTCCTGCAGCCGCTGTTGGGCCAAAGGTCAGCTGTCTGGTTTGGGGGGGACAGTGTCTTTGGCCTGGCTCCCAGGCTCCGTGGTTTTCCTGGGGCCACTGGGTGGTCAAAAGGCCCTTTGTGACATCACAGCCCTGTTCCCTGCTGGCCCGGGGCCCCTGCCTCCACATCTGTGCATTCCAACCCCGTCTGGTGATGTCACCGCAGACAGGGACCCCCTTCTCAGCTCCAGAGTGCTGCACGGGCCCAGCCCTTGCCTGAGGTGCCTTTGGGAACAGCTTTCTGACTGAGAGCCATTCACGGGGCTCCTCCGAGGCTCCTGCCTCCCTGGGCTCTCATCTGTACCCCTTCCAAGTGTCTCTGTCTCAGTGCAGTGGTGGCAGCAGTGGCGGCGAGAGAAAGCACAGCCTTGGGCAGCAGCCCAGGCTGAGAAGTGCGGGGGCGTGAGGGGTGTGACGGAAGACCAAGGACAAGTTGAACCAGCTTGGCCAAAGCCTGTGGCCGGCACAAAGATTCTGTCATTGTGGTGGGGTACTACGTGGTGGCCTCCGACCCATAGCTCCCTTATGCCCAGCAGAGGGAAACACTGCCCAGTCCTGCTCTGTCCTCACCGTCGCTCCTGTGCCTGAGCCTGCGGCTACAGCCCCTGGGTCAGTCCATCTGGTGCAGGGCCTTCCCTCCTTCTTCTTGACCCACCCCTGCACTTAGCCAAACACAATGTCCTTCTCCAGGGACTGGTCTCTCCTGATGTGTTAGTCCGGGTAGACTAGAGAAACAAATTCATAAACATGCATATGGATATAAGGGAAAGGTTTATATGCAAGAGGAATGGAACATCGAGAAAGCATTCCAACTCAATCCAGTCCAAGGTCATAATGATATTAGCACATATGTCCCATACCAGTCTATAAAGATTCCTTCTGACTCACAAAGTCACGGGCCAGTGGATGCAGAGTCTTGTGTATCCAGCTGGGGTAGAGACGTCCCGGTGCTGGCTGGGGTCTCCCCATGGTTCCTCGTTTTCAGGCCTCAGAGTCCATCAGCAGTGTCCATTGGCAGTAGAAGCATCTCATCACTGGCCAGGGTCTCCCTGTGGCTTCTCTGGCCCCAGAGGTTTGGCTCCATCAGGGCAAGCCTATCTGGCCTCTCCTCCGGCTCCTCCAGGAATCAGGATCAATCAGCATGCTGTCATCTCATCTTATGAGGAGTTCGTCATCTCAGAGACTCAATCCAGTCTCCCTTCTCCAATTGGGAAATACCGTGAGCTTTCCCAGAATTCTCAGGAGAAAGCCATGCCCACACAGAGGCCCCAGTGGCTACACATTGGTTATCTCCAGATTAACAGGTTAGACTCCACCTCTTCATCCCCATCATGAAATTGACATCACGAATACATGACCGCCATACCTGACAGCACATCCAAAGAATGTAAGGCCCAGTCTTGACATCCTTGTCTCTAAGGAGCGCGCTGACCTTACCTGTTGCAAGACAGACGGGGGTATCCTTGTAGCACGCCGTGGTGCTTTTGATTGTCTTTGCCAGCACCACAATCCAAAGGCATCTTTTCTGCTCCAGTCTTCTTGATCATTGTCCAACTTTCACAGGCATGGGTGGCCATGAGGAAGACCGTGGCTTGGGGAGGCGCGCCTCCCTCCTCAAAGTCACAGCCTTGCTCATGAATACTCTGATGAGGTCTGGTGCTGCAGATTGACCGAAAGCCATGCAGATTCTCTGGTGCAGCAGCTAAGGACTCTTCTGCTCACTGCAAGGCCCGTGGTTTGAAGCCCCCCAGAGGTTGCGAGAGAGGAAGACAGCAGTCTAGGAACATGATGGGGGCGGCTCAGAACAGCCTCTAGGACACAGGAGGACAGCCAGACAGTGACCACACCCGTGGTGGCTGTGCACTGCACGCCAGCTGCCATGGAGCTCCTGACTGTGTGCAGCTGGGCAAGGTTCACAGTGTCATGCTCCAGCCTGGGATTCGCTCCATGGCCCACAGGAGATGCAGGCCCCTGGGGGCCTGGGTGTGCATGTGGGGGGCGTGGCTGGGACTTCTGGTCTAGACTTGAGTGTAAGAGACTTCCTGAGCCTCCAATCAGTGCTGTGTTTGTCCCTCACTGACTTCTGGTCTCCCATCCTACCCAGGGTGTCCAGAGTCCCCGGAACTGGACAGAAAACACTCACTGCCATCTCAGACACCAGTTCAGAGCCCACGGTCAAGGGGTTCCATTGAGACCTATGCCTTTCCCATAAGGTGCCCTGGTTCAGGGTATTGGGCTCTCAGGGAGAGGGCTGGTGGGGCACCCCAACAGGAAGTAAACAGGCAGCGCTCACCACACACACAAGTGTACCCCTTATCAGAAGAAGTCAGCTTCTGATATATACATCATGGGTTCAATAGGCAGTTGTGCTGTGATAATTATTATTTATTATAATAAGGATATAGAGATCATGACAGAGAGAGAAATAATAAGAGTCAGGCATATATCACATCATGTTAGCATGCACACCTCCGCCCCGCTTGGTGGTTTGCATGGAGAGAGAGTAGGGGAAGGGATGACAGGATGAGGGAGAGGAGCCGAGAGTCTCCAGCTCTCGAGGCAGAAGGGAGGCAGGAGTGAGAGTCAGAAGCAAGAAAGGCGAACATTAACTTTTCCCTCTTAAATAATCTTGTAGGGGGACATATGAGTCCTACCGCGGCCAGTCAGGACATGTCACAAGAGGGGGCTGTCATAAGGGCTATATGGTGACAGTGGCTCAGGGATGTCTGCATGACTAAGATGAGAGGGTGACAGACTCCTGGGGGTAGATGAACAGGTCTGTCTTGTTAGGAGTCATTGACAATGGCCCTTGAATCCTGCCCACAGACCTCCAGGGAAGGGGACCATCATCCTAACAGCAGGGGAGTCAGCTGCATCTTGAGTGATGCAAAGGCCTCAGATAACTGGGAGCTTCAGGGGAAATAGCTAGCTTAATCAGCTTCAAATGCTGGTAAATAGGTTGCTTCATATTTTAGAGTATAAAATGTGGAAAAGTTCTTGTCTTCATCCCACACCCCCCCTGTCTCCCATGCGACCCGCTGCACCCCGAATGGGCTGAGGCCTCAGCTGCTTGAGGAGACTTGTGAGGTGACCCAGAGGGAAGTGCATCAAAAAAGCAGACATGCTGGGCACAGACACCTATCTGGTTTTTGTCAGGGAGATGGCAGAACGGGAGCCAGTGGACCCCTGTGGGCCACTGCGGCCCCCCTGTGGCTTCCTGCGGATGTCTCAGAACAGTGGGAATCCATGATGGGAACCCGTGGGAGGTCGGTCATGGGGCTGTTCTTGCTGCTGGAAGGGGTGCCCAAATGATCTTTCAGGACAGGACACCAGCGCACAAACTTGGGGGAGTCTCCAGACTCTGTTTCTTTCTTTTTTTTTTTTCCTGGCTGGATAGGTCTCATTGGTTCTTTCAGTGTTAACCTCTGGACATCTAAGCAAGTGATTGTGGGGCTTCACCAGGTCAATGGGCACCCTGCTGGGTGGGGGCTGTTCTGTACGTCAATGTTGTGTTCGTCTGACTTGACCAGAGGAATAAATTCATAGACACATGTGTATAAGAAAGAGCTTTATATAAAAGAGCAATTGTGCATCAAGAAAGCAACCCAGCCAAGTCCAATCAAAGCCCTTCAGTCCGACATTAGCCCATCTGTTCAGTACCAGTCTATAAATTCCTCTTCAGACTCACGAAACACATGCAATGACACCAAATGCAGAAACATCACAGGCCAGTGGGTAGGAGGTCATGTGGATCCAGTGGAGTTGTAAGCATTTCTGCTGGCAGGGGTCTTTCCCTGCAGCTCAGGGCAGTAACGTAGTTCCATGTGTCTTATCAGCTGCAATGTCTCCCAGGAAGTGAGCTGACATAGAGAGAGAGGGTCTCCTGCATCCAAGGAGGAGTTCCCAGAGGCAGGGGCTCCCAGAATCCTCAGGAGAAGGCCATGCCCACACAGAGGCCTCATTGGCTATGGCCTGATAGACAGGCTAGACTCCACCCCTTCACTCTTAAGCCTCTCAAATTGGCAAACGATTATATCACTACCACAAATATCCTCCTCCTTGTCTTCGTCATCTTCCTCTTCCTACTAACTAGCCCGCCCACTCTAAGGAGCCACAGCTAACCCTGACCCATTTGGCCTGCCTGCAGCCCTGGTGAAAGTCACACCATCACCTGGGGGTTCCCGGTTCTTCCCCTCCTGCCTCCACCCAGGGTGGCAGACACATCCCCGAAGTCCTGGCGGAGGCCACATGGGTGGGGAAGGGAACAGCTTCGGCTCCATCCTCTCGCTGTCTGACCTGCCCACTTGCCACCATCTGCCTGCACAGCAGTGGCTCACTGGAAGCCTAAGGGGCAGGTCGCGCTTGGACAGACTCAGGGTGGGGTGGCACGAAACCAGAGGGAGGGCAGGCCTGGAGGAGGTCTCCTGTGGGTGAGTCTGATGGAGAGGGCCTTGGAGGAGCGCCTGGTCAAACGCCGGGGAGCCAATGGGCATGGGGAGCCTCAGGTGGCCCCAGGCTAAGCAATAGACTGCTCGTAAGAAGGTTGGTGGCACAGATCTGCCCCCAGGTGCCTCAGAGGAAAGGCCTGAGGGTCTCCTCTGAAGCTCCTCTGCCCACCCACGTCATTGTCCCCACCGTCGCCTGCACGCTGTGTGTGTGTCCTCAGACAGGCACGGGTGGGCTGCAGGAATGCAGGGAGGGCATGGCAGGGGAGGGACAGCTGAGGGCATGGTACTCACAAGTTTCTGAGAGAGTCTAGGCAGAGACAGAAAGGAAGCCCAAGGAAATGGACAAGCTGGGTGAGGTGGGGAAGATGGGGATAGTGAAGAGTAGGAGGGGAGGAGATGCTTCTGGAATGTGGGTCTGGTTCAGCTAGAGGAGCTCTCTGGATGCCTAGAACAACATGTAGTGCAGCATGGGGGGACAGCGAGGAGATCACCATCTTCGCCCCAAGGCGGCACAAGGGTTTGGACTCAGGAATCAAGGGTCCAGCCTGGCACTCAGACTGGCAGGATCTGAATGTGAAGCGCTGAGGGCGGCGGGGCTACTCCAAGGCTGGAGGGAAACCTTCAAGAGAGGGGGGTACCTCTTGATTCCCTAAAGGCCCAGCCATGGAATCTCTGTTCAAAGTCACTGGAAACTTCCCTTACAGATTCCTGTAGGTGCTCTGACAGCTCACACGTCTGGTCGGTCTCCTCTTGCTTCTCGGGCCTCCTACTGGGCCTGGCTTCTCCTCAGTCCGGTCCAGCTGTCCAAAGCAGCTGCCTCGCTGGACGCCGAGGAGGAGGCCAGGCTCCCAGCGTGGAGGAGTGCTGACTGCAATGTTCTGGGCTCCCCTCTGTGCCAGGAGCTTAAGGTGCTTTTTGGATGTTAACCCATTCATGCCGACAGCAGCTGTGGATCCAAGAGAGGAGATGTCTCCCCATCTTTCAGATGAGCCGGGCAGAAGGAGAAGAGGCTTTGGGCAGGAGAAGAGTGACTTGGCCAAGTCTTAGGATGAGGTCTTAAGGACAGAGTTGTGTTCTCACAAGATTCGTTGAAGCCATAGTCCCTGGCACTTGTGCATGTGGCTTTATGTAGAAACAGGATTCTGGTAGGTATCACTAGCTAGGATGAGCTCAGTGGGGTGTGCCCCATTTCAACATATTCGATGCCCTTGTAGGAGGAGAAGAAATGATACAGAGATACACAGGGAGGTGGCCATGTGACAATGGAGGCAGGGATTGGAGTGATGAGTCTACCAGCCAAGGATTGCTGGCAGCGTCAAAAGTTAGGGGAGAGGTACAGACTGCTTTGCATTCTGAGAGCTTCCAGGGGAAACACAGGCCATCAGCAACTTGGTTTCAGACTTCTGGTTTCCAAACTGTGAGAAAATAAATCTCTGCCGTCTAGGCCACTCAGATTGTGGCCTGTGGGAGTGGCAGCCCGAGGGCATTAACACAGGAGGCAATGAGATGTGTGGGATAGGAAGCTGGAGGCCTGACTCTGGGGTCTGGCACCTTGACAAAGTCAAAGTGGATCCAGAAGAAGATGTGGAAGAAGGGATGTCATCGCAGATGCCAGGTGGATCTTGGCTGAAAGCAGACCATGGCAGAAAGAGGGTTCCTTGTATTTTAGTGACTGCATGAAGGCATTCAACTATGTGGCTCATAACCCATGACAGAGAGCCTTGAGAAGATTGGGAATTCCAGAGGATGGCTTATTAATGAAAACATGTGCTATATAGAGACACAGCCTTGCTTGCTGAAAGGGAGGAGGCCGTGAAGCATTTGCTGATGGAGATCAAGGACTGCAGGCTTCCATTCGGATTCCAACATAATGCACAGAAAACCAAGTTCCTCACCATTAGACCAGTAGACAGCCCCATGAGAAGAGGAGAGAAGATGCAAGTGGTCAGGGATTTCGCCTTGCTGGGGTTCACAGTCGGTGGAAGTCTCAGTCAAGAAATCCATCAGCCTACTCAGCTGGACAGAGCTGCCACACAAGACCTCTTGAAAGTGTCGAGGAGCCAAGATGTCCCTTTGAGGTCTCAGGTGTGCCTCGCCCAAGCCATGGTGGCTCACTAAGACATTTGGTGGATCTGAAAAAAGAAGGGGAGAGCGTATTGACTCATCACTTGTTGGTTTGGCAGAAGGGTGAGGGTACCATACGCTTCACGCATGTCCACTCGCCCCAGGTCTTGGCAAATGGCCACTCTCATTCTTGTTACAATGGGCTCAGATGTGGCAACAATGGTGGGGATAATAGGGGACCAAGCAGTGTTTTGTTTGATGCACATGAGGTCGCTGTGAGTCGGAACTGACTCTGAGGTTCAAACAGCAGCGACCGACTTATTACACGAGCCTCCTCCGGCCTGGGACATGAGACCCAGGCAGAAGAATGAGCGGTTGAGCACACGGGCAAACCCTTGACTGCCTGCTCCCGCATCCACCAGGTGATGGTGGTGAGGGTTGAGCCACCTGAGGGTGAGGGTTGAGGTCTGTCTCTGTCACGGGGGTATTCCCCACAGTCCGGCTAGCCCCCAGCTTGACCAAACGTGATGTCCTTTGGGGTGAGTGGTCTTCTCCTGATGACGTGTCTAACGTCAAGGGAACTTTCTTTGGAGGGGTCTGTTTTTTTCTGGGATGAGGAGCAGTTGTTCAATATAAACAAGACATTAGGATCCTAAGGCGGTTGGTCCACCAAGATTCCAACCTGGACCACTGAAATGAGTCTCCTTAGATCCAGGCAAAAAGAGAGAGGCGGGTGAAGCAGCTTGCATTTGCAATCTGCTGCTCTGTGCTTGTGGTCTGAGTCCTTCCTTAGAATAAGGACTGATACAATGTTTCCTTTTATTGCCCCGGCATCTTCCCCCCTCTCCCCACCCTAGATTTTTATCATACCTCTGCATCACCATCCATGTGGAAGTGGGATGGGGCACTGTCTCTGATGTCCTTGGGTTGGACAGTGCCGGGCAAGCTCTCCTCATGGCGTCTGCGAACTCCTGACCTGGTGTGGCATACGCGTGTGCGATCCGGTTGTCCTGATGGTATTTGGGGACACGGCGTGAGGTTTGGGCATGCACAGGGCCTGCCTACCTGATGGCCTTCCCCCGCTGCAGTCCCTGGACATCCTCTCTCTCCTGCTGGTACCCAGAAATCAAAACCCTTTCATCTTACTCCTCTGGGGGAGCTTGAGTAGCTGGAACACAGAAGAGGGTCCGTGTCTTCCTGCCAAGTTCAGGAACAGTGAGCAGGAGACTCATACTCCAAGAGCACGCTGGGTCTAGGTTCTGGCTCCATGCCTGCTGCTGAATTGCCCAGTTCCAGCATCCTTGACCATTTGGTCATGAGGTCATGGAATCATCACCACCCGCTCACAGGAGACCTGGTTTCAATGCCCCGCCAGTACCCCTCCTACACAGAAAGTCCTGGCCTGTGTGGTGTATGTGTGTATCTGCTCATGGGGCTCAGTGTGTGCCTAGTGCTGGACAGGCTTTAGAGAAGCTTCAGGTTCGGACAGATGAGGCAGGAGGGGTCTGGGTTATCTACTCCCCCAAATTGCACCAGGAAAACCCTGTCAGGATGGCATGGGCCCAGCCTGTCGCCTCTGACGGGCAGGGTCAGACAACTGTTAGGACTGCTATCCTGATTGACCACACACACCACCACCCCCAGCAACTGCTGCCCATGCCAGCTGACCCTCTATGACAGAACAGAACTGCTCTTTGAGTTTCCGAGATGGTCACCCCCTGTCACTCCCTGTGGTTCGATCCACCTGCCTGGTGCTGAACCTAGGCTCTACCATTGTTCCTGACCACGAACGCGGACACTCAAAGCTGCATAAAAGTGTCCTTTCCAAGAGATCCCGAGTCACGTGACCGAGTCAGGCTTCTCCTGGCAGCCCTGAAGGGGCTGTGCTTGCCCCTCTGTGGGAGCCGAGGAGGGGGCCGTACCTTGGGCGAGGAGGAGTGGGGTTTGCTCATTAAGGAGATGACTCTGAGCCAGGGGCAGCATCTGCTGGCGCCTGGGAGACGGTATTTATTGTTACATCCTCCCGTGGATGTAAACAAACAGCCCAGATAATGTTCAAATAAACACACACACAGCTGCTAGGAGCTCCCAGAGGGCCGACCTGTGCTTAGGGGCGAGCTGCTGAAGGGGGGAACGGTGTCTGCCTAGCAGAACTGGTGCGTACAGTGCCCGGGGGCAGAGGTGACTGCTGAGGTGGGCAGGTGGGGTTCCCGGGACTGCAGGAGGGAAGGGGCTGTGCTGACCAGGAAGCTCTGAACAGGAGAGCAAGTGGCAGGGAGGACAGGCGGGATAGAATGCGTGTGCATGGAGTGTGTATGTGTGTGTGTGTGATCTTGTCTGTTCTGGTTACCACCAAGCCGCCTGCAGTTTTCGGCAACCTGAAGTGCCAGAAAGCAGTAACCAGATGCATGGTCCTGCATCATCGACGTCACTGCTGCCTCCACTGTTGTATCAGTCAACCAGGCAGTCTGCCTGAGTGCACCGCTCTCCTCCCCGTATCGATGGTGACTGAATTCATTGACTGTGTGTCCCCAATGGCTCTCCCCCCATCTCAACTCTTTCTTAGGCCCTTCCTGCATCACGGAATCCATCCAAGGGCAATGAGCACTGCGTATTTACTGGGTACCGTGCCAGGGAGTGGAGACCCGGGGCTGAAGAAGTGGGTATGTGTGGTCTCCGTCCTCAAGAGACTCCCAATGGTAGATGTACTTATACCTGGGCAGCTCCTTCTTCTTCTCCTCTTCTTCTTCCTTCTCCTCCTCGGGCCTCCACTGGGCCTAGATGAGCAGTGGCCTAGACGCACCATGCTGTGTTCCTGCAAACTGGGCCCGTGGTATCCCACTTCAGGGCAGCACTTCATTGGCCCTCCCCTTTGGTGCCTCAGAGCATGGGGGACACAGACTGGTGACTCCGAGATCTCCCTCCTGATTCTGCCTCTCACCTGGACCACGACTGCCCCCTCAGAGCCCAGCTTCCGATCCCTGGTCCCCAGGTCGGTTCTGCCAGAGAGAGCTTCCCATTCATGCAGTCGTCAGGACTCACCCTGGGGTTGTGCCTGTGGTGAACATAGTCAGCTGCTAACCAAGGAGTGGACAGTTCAAGTCTACACAGAGGCCCCTCAGAAGAAAGGCCTGGCGAGTGATCCATTTCTGAAACCCCAGCCATTGGGAAGCCCAAGGACACAGCTCCATTCTTGGTCCCTTGCATCTGAGTCCATCCGAGGGCAACGGGCACTGGGTATTTACTGGGTACCATGCCGGGGAGTGGGGACCCAGGGCTAAAAGAGTGGGTATGTGTGGTCTCTGTTCTCAAGAGACTCCCAGTTGTAGATGTGCTTTTACCTGGACAGCTCCTCCACCTCCTCTTCCTTTCCCTCTTCCTCCTCCTCCTCCTCCTCCTCCTCCTCCTCCTCCTCTTCCTCCTCCTCCACTACCCTACACTCAGGATGTACCTTCTCCCACCACTTCAGCCCAGGGTTCAGCTCCTCTCTGTCCCAGGGGGCTGAGAATCAGTTACAGTTTCCCGGATCCCTTCTCCAGACCTTTTATAACCTTAAATTGGACCAGTCGTGTGAGATGCCCGCTTGAGAAAATCCCCGGTTCATACCTCGACTCAGCCTCTGAGTTTCTGTCTCTGAGTCTGTTCTTCCTCCCAGACCAAACTGCCTGCCAGAAGCCCTTCAGAGACTCGTTATTTTCAAGTACCTTTTGATGTGGAACCTTGTCAGGGGCTTCTGGCAAAAGTGAAATCTAAATAGCTGAGCACCAAGCGTTGCACTGAGGACTGAGGACCTGGTGCCTCCTTGAACCTGGACAGAGCACGTCCTGGCGTCAATTTCTGTGTCTCCATCTCTGTCGTAAGAATGATCACGCTGACAGTGAAGATCATAAACATTTTACAGCCAGCGGATGAGACAGCGTTACTTAAGGATGCTTTGCCAGGTAGGAAACAGAACCAGAAGTGATGGCTATTTGGAAAATTTACAGCAACATCATCTGTAGCTGTGGGTACATTTCTCTCATATGAAAGGTATAGTAAAAGCTTCACCTCCCCCACCAGGATGGGGATGTGAATTTAACCCCAACTATGAGGATTCCCTGGGGAGAGTGGAGGGGAGCATGCAGTCCATAGTATCTCATGCTACACAAGAACATTGTCTAGTATAGACACACAAAAACCTCGACACCAGAGACTTTGATATGGGCCAAGCCTTTACATAAAGTCCCCTAACTATATGTCCTAGAACATGTTACCTAGATCCTCTTGTGCCTCACCTGTAAGTGGAGGAGGATGGCAATATTATTATTATCATTTTAACCATGAATTCTAAATTAAAAAATAAACATAGGTAGCACGTTGCACATCGTGTGGCTAGTCAATAAACAATACCTTTAGGGCAAATCCGCTGCCTAGGATCTCTTTAAAGTGTTGAAGAGCAAAGTAGGCATTTGGAGGATTCAAGTGTGCTTGACATATGCCAAAGTATTTTCAATCACCTCCTACACCTGCAAAAGAAGCGCAACATGTGAACCACGGTGTGGACAAAGACTACTGCCAGTCCCATGGGCTACCAGAAGAACTAACAGTTCTATCTTGGAAGAAATATGGCCAGAATGCTACTTAAAACTCCAAATGGTGAAACTCAGACGCACCTGCATGGCTGTGTTCTCAGGTGAGACCAGTCCCTGAAAAAAGACATCATGCATGGCAGAGTAGAGGGGTAGTGAAAGAGAAGAAGACTCGTGACAAGGTGGACTAGCCCAATGGCTGTGGCAATGGACTCCAGTCTAACAAGAATCACCAGGGCGGTGCACGGTGTGGAAGTGTTTTGTTTTGTCCAACGTCGGGGTGGCCGTGAGTTGGAACAAATGCAAAGGCATCTGTCAATGACACTGTGTCACTGTTGTCTATAGTAGGGACCAAGAGCTGGCAGAATGTATCTGGATTTTATTAATGATTCTCAAACAGGCATCAAAACCCACCTCTCACCGCAAACTCCTTTGATCCCTCTGCATGGCGAAAGATTCTTTCGACAGCAGGATCAATGAATGCTTTCCTTTCTGGTTTCTGGAACAAGGTGAGGGTTGTGGGTATGGGGGAGAGGCACCCTTTCAAATCATTTGTTTGCACTCTGTAACCCCTCCAGTTTCCCTGGGGAAGGCTGGGCCTAAGAAATTATACCCCAGTGGAACCCCCTGACCACCCCTGCCTCTTACCCCAGATTACTCAACGTCCTCAGCTGGCCACCAGCACCCAACATGTCAGCCTCATGCTAAAGAGCAGAGAAGTTGGGGCTGCTCAGGCATTGAATCCAATTTCTCTTGGAGATCAGACCAAGGGGTGTTGGATGGGATTTAGTTCCGCTACTGTTCCCTTGGGGAGTGGTCTCCTGCCACCAGCCAGCAGTAGCTGGACACCAGCCAGGACTCTCTGCATCACTCTCGTGCGCCGGCGCACAGCTGGGGCAGAAGCACCACTGGGCGGGGGGCCAAGGCCATCACTGCTGGTCAGACTTGGGTGGTAATCCCAATTGGTTTTGTGTGAACTCCCAGTTTCATCGAGATTAAGGAAGGGCCTGGGCAGGATGGACATCAGGTGGTTTAGAGGTGGGCACGGGAGAAGGAGCGCTACTGGGATGTAAGACATTTTTCTTTTCAGGGCTAAGCTTGCCTCTCTTCCTTTCATTCTTTTGCCTTTATTTATTTTTTATGAGTTTAGTGGGGAGCAGGCAAAGCGGAGTGCTAGCCTCATTTGTTTATTCCTTCATTTGTTTAATAAACACTTGCTAAGCTCAGGTGTGTGCACGTCAAGGCCCGGAGTGAGTGGCAAAGACTCTGAAATCATAGGGACCAGCAACCAACTTTGAGCTCAGCCTTCTCCCTCCAAGGGAACTGCACAGGAGGGGACTGGGAGATTCCACCAGGAATAAGCTGTCTCATATCTCGTAGGTGTGTGTCTGTGGGGGGAGAGGGGGTGTTTGGAAAAGCACAGACTTCAGTGTTCAGTTGAGCTTTGAATTCTGCCCCTGCACTTGTTCCTGAAGCTCAGCCTAGTCATTTGATGCCCAGCCTTCTTCTGTCCTCATCCATAATTATTAAAACAGTAAGGATGCCTAGTGCTTCTCATCTATAGGGAGGAAGAGGCTGGAAGCAGCTGTTGGCTCAAGTGGGTCATTGCAGACCCTTGTTCTCTGTCTCTGCCCTTGACCTTCCCTGTTTCGCTCCTCTCTTGGCCACAAAAGGTTGCCAACAGGCTTCTGAGCTGTGCATCTTTGTCCCTGCTAAGGAAGAGGGGGGTCCTTTGATGGTGCTATGACACCATTTGGAGGCATCCCTAGCGATCAAAGATCAGATTCTGGGCAAGAACAGCCTTTGAAAGCCTGATTGTCCCAACAGCCGGGTTGGTGTTGCGATGAGTGAGGATAGGGATCTCTCACCCCATTACAAAACCAAGATCCCTTCTTGACCTTGAGTGCATCTCCCCCTACCCCACCCCCACCCCCGGAACCGTTGTGACCAGGGACCAGCATTGTTTTGGTTGGTGTTGGTTTGCCTACTGCTGGTCCCAGCAGAAAGGGGGGCAATGAAGCTGGCTCATTGGTGCCCATCAGAGACCAGCCCAGGGGAGGTGGATGCTGGAGAGATCATACAAGGGGTGCCCAATGAACCTGAAGCCGTTGACAGAGAGAATTGTATGAATGCAGAATGATGGGCCAAACTTCTCCCTGGATTCTCAGAAAGACCCAAAAAGGACGCCCAAAGGGGAAGCAAGCCAGATACGAGCAAACCTAAATTCCAACATAACCTGGGGTCAGAGGTGAGTGACTTCAGCTAAAAAAGACGAGGCCCACATTCAGGTGACCTAAAGGGACCCGATGTCTTGACCGTGCAGGGCTGCCTTGCCTGGAGCATAGTTCTTCTGACTGACCTTTTAATTGTCCTTGATGTCATGAGAGATTAAATATTAAATTGTACGACTTGAAAAAATTAAGGGTGCATCATGGGAACTTTCGGAATGTAATTGCTTTTGTTTGTTTTACTTTGCTATTAAAATCTCTGAAATCACACTGGATGTTTTTGTCTTATGCTAATGGCGTCTAATCCAATTTGGTAACATCCCCTGCCCCCAAGTCAGAGTCTCTATGTTTCTGGACTTTGGTTTCTGCTTCAGTGGGCGATTGTTAGCAATCGGTAGAGGTGATGTTGGAGCTACATACTGAGGCTGGTGATGGTTCCAGGAGCAAGGACAGCATCCACAGGCTCCCGGAACATCAATGAGAGTTGGGAAGCCCTTATGTTGACAAGATGGGTCCTTAGTCTTAAGGAGTATGTGTGTCAAACTCATTCCCTGAGTCCTAGCATCATCCAAGCCATTCTAGGAAGGGTTTGCAGATGACCCAGCAATGATCTGTCCACTCCCCTAAGTGTTGTCTTATATCTCATGCCTGAAGCACCCGTTCTTCTGCAATGCCCCATCCTCTTCCCTGGGGACCTGGCCAGACTGTGCAGGACATCTGAGCATCCAAAATCTCCTCCCAAATAGCATGTATCCGCCAAGGGGTTCCATGGCCCCAAAGAGACCTGGTGGCGTACAATGCCTGGGTTTGGCTCTTTGCCTGGCTCTTAGCCTGGGACCATAGTGGTACCTTCGCAGCTATTTCCAAGGGTGGAACCACTACATTTCCTTTTGCTAGAAATGCTAGTTTGTTTTAGCTCGCTTTCAAGATCTCTGAAATGACCGTGGCTGTACCGCTCTTAGACAAATAGCTAATAGACAGCTTGCTAACAAATGCAGCAAGAAGTCTTGTCTTTCAGCAGTCACTAAGTCAGCCTCAGCGGTCTGCTGCTTGTCCGTGCCTCACTCTCCTCAATACCAGCCCTTTCCCTCCTCCAAAGAGATAGGAGTGAGATGTCAAGGGCTGGGCAGGTGGCAGGAGGATAAGTGAGTGTGAATGAAGCCCACTCAGTTAGTGTCCTCTTGCCTACTGGCCCATTCCCTGCGCTGGTCCTGCTTCCCTGGTATCCAGTGTGTCTTGCTCCTGCCCTTGGGCTGTGAGCTCTATGAAGGTCGACTTGACTTTGAGGGCTAACCGCGGGTGATGTAACATTCGAACTCACCTGGGCTCCCCTCTGCCTCTTCTTCGCAGATCCGCGTTGATGGACCCAGCGGCAAAGCCCACCAGTATGAGACGGTGCAGGTGGTGGACCCGGGTCCCGTTCTCCGGGATATGGCCTTCTCCAAGGACCACGAAGAGTTGTACATCATGTCGGAGAGGCAGGTAAGGAAGGCTCAGCACCAGCTGGAGACCAGCCTGTGGCCCTGCAGTGACTCGGCATGAGCCAGTTGACAGCTGCAGGATCTGGAGCAGAGCAGAGATTCATGGAGCTCTGAGTGTGTCCTGCTTATGCGTTTATGCAGGACTGAGTGGAAGGGGCTGAAACATTGTACCAGTGTTTATTGGAGGAAAGGAGAGGCTGAGCTTGAGGAGGCTAAAACATTGTAGCCAAGTTTATGGGGGGGAGTGAGTGGGAGGGGGCTGAAACATTGTATCAGTGCATCTAGAGTCAATCCAGGGCTTCACAGTGGTAATATGTGTGGGTTCTGAGACTGTCAGTCTCCTCATTTTTAAAGAACCTTAGCAGAAATGTCCACTTCCAGCTCCAGAAAGTCAGTGTCCTGGCCTCGGGAGTCCTACAGGGGCAAGGATTTGTTGCAAAGAATGCTAGGTGAAGAGTCCCTCGTGGAAGGTTCCAAGAAGTGGGACTGTGTGAGTGGAGGGTGGGGTGACACCGCCTGTGCCCTAGGCCTCCAGGGCACCAGCAATCCTCTCATGGAACCCCGGGGAAAATCTATGGAGCCAAGCTGGGCAGAGCGAGCCAGGGGTGGGGACTGGTGGTCCCTGATGCACAGCAGGACGAGGAACAGTTAGGGGCTGCTTCTGGGACTCAGTGGAGCATGCAGGACTTCTGGGGCTCCAAGGTGTTGTATGTATACCATTCGCTGGCCAAAGAAAGTTGAGCTGCCCCTTATAGTTAAGGCACTTGGGGGGTTTCCTGGGGTCTCCGAATTCACTGCCTCCCTGAGTGTCCCCCCCCCCACATGCCCCCCACTCCCACCCCAGTGTGATTTGGCACAGCCTCACCACGGCTCCTGTCATCTCTTCATGGGATAGTGGTTCTTGGGTGTTATCGGCCCAGCCCATGAATATGAAGCAGCCTTAAGAAGTGAAGACCCCTCTTATTCATCTTCCTAAGCCCCCCGGAGGACTTGCAGACAGAGTCTGGATTGTCCCAGCCTGTGCCCTCTCCGCACAGTGGGGGAGATGAATGCCACATTCTAACACCCACGGGGCTTGTCCATTATGCCTTGGCGGCCAGAGGCAGCTCCGCTCTCCCTGAGAGTGCAATGACATCTTCTCTGGGTGTGGGATGCCTGCTTTCCCAGCTCCAACCACACTGAGGCCCATTGTGGCCCCCCTTGGGGATGCTGCCATCATTGGCAGTGACCCGATGTAAAGGCCGAGGAGGGGACCAGGTTGTCCTGAGACTGGGGGCTCCTGATTTGGTCAGCAACTGGGTGAAAGGCTGATCCCTGGCTTGTCTGCCTCTCCCGCCTTGTGGACCTGGGACCCACTCTTCCCATTCCCTGTCTACCTCCAAGGTCCTAGGAGCTGAGGTGAGGGAAGCCACTTTCCTGGGTCCTTTGAAGACCCAAGAGCTCCCCAAGGCATTGGACATTGTAGGACTTCTTACCCAACCAGAAAGCCAAGATGTTTGCACCTGGTCTCTAAGGACTGAGGGCCA
>PVJH01029598.1:0-25824 GCA_004026705.1 Nesogale talazaci | reverse complement strand
AAGGGTTCATAAGGGAGGGGAGGTGGCGGGGGGTGAGGGTGGGGAATGATGAGCTGATACCAAGGGCTAAAGTAGAAAGAAAATGTTTTGAGAATGATGTTGGCAACAAAAGTACAAATGTGCTTGACACAATGGATGTATGTGTGGATTGTTACGAGCCCCCAATTAAAAAAAATTAAAAAAGAAAAAGACTTTGAATGGAATTAAAAGCAATATATACAAAAAACTCAAATCAAAACCAAACTTTCTGCCAACTAGTTTATTCTGACCACAGCAACCCTCCAGGACGGGGAGACCCCCAAACCCATGTAGGTTTCTGAGACTGTTAATGTTCACAGAAACAGAACGTCTCCTCGCCCCGCCTCCACCCTGTGCCTGAAAATGCTGGTGGTTTTGAACTGCTGAACTTGCAGATTGTCCATTCAACTTGCAATAAAGGGGACCACGTGGATTAGCAATAAAGCGTGCGTTCTGGAAAATTCTAAATTCTTTGTCCTTAGTATTTTTAAGTAAAGTATGCCAAATAGACATATTTTGAGGAGCGACCAGTAGAAAGGCAGCAAAAGAGAAGAAAGCCCCTCAGGAGCTGGCTGCAACAAAGAACCATTGTGAGCATGTCACAGGTCCCAGGCAGTGTGACGTTCTGTTGTGCATCGGGTTAATTTGGGCCAGAACAACCCAACATGGATCTAACCACCATGTTAATGCAAGAATAAAATTGGGTTACAAGGCACAAGGAATATAAAGACATGAGACAACAATAACCAAAATGGGAGTAGTAAAAATACAGTGTTGTGTATGTTATTAAAAATTAGTACCAACTTAACTTTATAAATACAACTACTTTAATGCAATGTTATGGAACAACAAATGTATTTTTCTAAATACACAAGGGATTCAAAAGGTCTCAGTACAATAAACCAACAAAACACAAAAGCAAGCTAAAGAGAGAAAGACAAAGACCTTTGACAATAAGCAAGTAAGAAAACATCAAAAGGAAACAAAAACAGACTAACTGCTCCACACAAAACACAAGCATGGACTTATGGAAGAATGGATTTTAAAACATTACCCAACTACATGCTATTTACAAGAGACACATCCTAAACCCAAAGACACAAATAGGTTGTAAGGGACAGATAGAAAAAAATATTTGATGGTGATTATAACCAACAGAAGTGTCAGACAAAGGAACCACCATAAAACAGCAATTTCACTTACAGGCTTATACTCCAAAGACTCGAAAACAGACGTATAAATCAGTGCTCACTGCAGCACTACTCATATTAGGTGAAAGGTGCAAAGCTAATTGCTCTTCAACGAATAAACAAAATGTGGTACATACATAAAATGTAATACTACTCACTCAGTATGAGACATGAAGCCTTAATACACACTACAGTATTGATGGAGCTTGAAGATATTAGGCTGAGCAAAACAGACCAATCACAAAAGGACAAAAATTACATAAAAAGACAAATATATAAAGAGCTAATTAAAAGTTTATTAGTGGTTACCAGGGGCAGAGGGAGAAAGGAAAATGCGGGAGGAGGGGGATGTCAACTGTGATGGAAAAATCACAGATTGACGATAGGGCTGCATAGATGACTACTGGAATTTGTGTCCTAAATTGTACACCTGTAAGAACTTGGATTGA
This sequence comes from Nesogale talazaci, assembly GCA_004026705.1. Taxonomy (NCBI): domain Eukaryota; kingdom Metazoa; phylum Chordata; class Mammalia; order Afrosoricida; family Tenrecidae; genus Nesogale; species Nesogale talazaci. Next base: position 24,167 of record PVJH01029598.1, on the reverse strand, counting down.
CAGTGGGTGGAGAGTCGAAGTGGTACAAGGATGAGTAGCTGCTGAGCTGGCTGAGGTATAGCCAAGTAGCTCATGATGGCTGGTTCCTTTGCTAAAACCATGTTTAGTACTTCAGTTCTACCTCCTATCCCAGGGGTTGGCAAACTCAAAGAGCCAACCCTGTCCCCCCTAACAACTTTAAAATTGCTCAAGAGCCATACATTTGTTTTTCCAAACAAATGAAATCACCGTAATCTGAAATAATAACCTTTAAAGGTTTTCAATGCTACTCCAGAGTCGCACGTTCACACTGAAAGAGCTGCATACAGCTTGCAAGCTGCAGTTTGCCAGCCATTGCCCTAGCTCATTGTACATTGCCTGGGGTCTTAAAAGCTTGCAAGTGCTTGTCCAAATGAAGACACTTGGTCTCTATTCACAGTGGTTCTTAACCTGGCTACTGTCGTGACCCTTTAATATGGTTCCTCATGTTGTGGTGACACCCCCACCCCCAAACCATAAAATTATTTTTGTTGCTACTTCATAACTGTCCTTTGCTACTGCTATGAATGGGGCGACCGTCGTAAAAGGGTCTTTTGACCCCTAAAGGTGTTGCAATGCACAAGTTAGGAACTGCTGACCTAAAGCAACGAAGGGAGGAAAGTCAAGAGTAAGAGGAGAAAATGGACCTCAAGGATAATTGCCTCCTTGACCATGAGACCAGGTGAGCTACATAATGCCCAGCTATCATTACTAAGCGTTGAGATCGAAAACCAATAGAAGAAGGACCCTACTCAAAAGGGAAGAATGGCAGAGCAGAATTTCCAATTTTCATGGACCCTAGACTTTCTGGAGCCAAAGAGGCTGATTGAGGCTTTAAATCTATAGCCTAGTGAAAAATCCTTAAATTCAGGTTCAAAAATTTCCTGATAAAAGATCTAAAATTCATTGTGGTGATGATTGCACAAATCTTTTAAAAATATTTAGACCATTGGATTGTATGGAGCACCAACTGGGTCAATGAGGTGTTTTTGTTTTGTTTTTTAAAATAAGTATCCTGAGGTCATTAAAAAACCAAGTAATAGTTTAGCTTTAATAGTAAACCAGGTCGGCACTGTGCATTGTGCTCTTTAAAGGGTCAAAGCTAACACCACTTTATAGATTACATAGAAAAAGCAAGTGAGAGAAATCGCACAACTCAAAGAATGTAACCAATGTCACTAAGTTGCATAGGGACACTTTTTAATTGGTGTAAAGATTTGCTCAGTAACAATAAAGAAATAAATTTAGAATAAGGGTTAAAGGATTCACTTTTATTCTTTCATTACTTTTCATGTTGCATCATTTTCACTTTTCTCTTTAATGGTTACATGTTCTTGATGGACCTATAGTATGTGGGAAACTTAAAAACGAAAAATACTACAATCCTTTTCCAAAACTTTATGATTTTCTGATTCCACGTTTGACACTCAATATACAACATATGGAGAGGCTTCAAAAAGATCATTTTAAAGATACTGGGATGTTTCCACAAACTTTTTGAAGCTCTTTCCTCGTATAATTGCCACTGTCCTCTAAAATAAAGTAGACTAGGTTTTAAAGGTTAGTGATTTAATGTAATAGCACATTCAACAAAAATGGCAAACATCAGCAAGTCAAATCTGTACTACATTTTCATTTCATCACCATTGCAACATTGACACAAGTTTCCTTAATAATAAACTCACTAGAACTGAAAACAAAATTACTACTCACTGTTACCCTTGAACAGCAAACATTCTTACTTTTGTTACATCCTGATATTGAACTATATTAGACATGCCATAAATATAGAAAATTCTCACAAAGGCAATACAGTGATTATATTAAATAAGTGTACCATGTGACAGCTGATTTTTCAACTGGAAAAATCATCTCTAGAAGTTACCAAGACAGTGTGCATCTGTGTCTCATTATAACCCATCATCAAGCAGAAAAGCACTTCATGAGTGCTGATGTCAGGTTGGGCCCTCTAGGAGTCTAATGATTGGTCTGATGGGTGAAGCAGAGCTACCCAAGACTCTAAGCCACGTAGCTTCTCTACTGTGTCTAACAAAAATTATCCAAAACTTTAAAGCTAGGCACAAAGACTATTCTATGACTTGTCAAGGTCACAGTAAAGCACACAGGAGCTTGTTGTAAGGGTCATCTACGTCTACTGATCAACCATCCCTGTCTTCCATTTACAAGGGATTTCACAAAGTCGCAATAAGTTTCCAGAAGAAATTAAACTTGACTGAAAGCAGCCTTTATTACTTAAACTTGTGTTGATATAGTGTAGGTGATAAAAACTACTCTCTTGGTCAAAAAAGATAACCTGAAGGGTTATGGTTTTAGGACTCTGTGAGGCATTAGTGCATTTAAAAGTATCTAGGGTAACTTTTAAATTCATTTCATTTCATTCCAGTAGTCTTTTTTCTACCCTAGTTTCTTGAATCTTCCTCAGAATTATCACAGTCATCTTCAATGGGTTCAAAACAAATCTCTGACTCGTACCCACTAAAATGTCTGTGTGGAAATTACATTTTAACTTTGGCGCTTTCACTTGACACGCCCTTTAAGTCTCACAATGACTAAGAAAAGGAAATCAACCATCAAAAAGAAGTGGCTAACACCAAAGGTTAAAGCTCTAGGAATTTTCAACCTATCTACAAGTGAAAAGAATCAGGTAAAGATAAGTGCTTCTCTCCATTGTGTGTGTGTGTGTGTGCGCGCGCGCGCATGTGTGTACGTGTAAGAATTTGAGTTTGTATTCTCAACATTAACTAGTTTCCTTCTTTTGGAAAAAAAAAAATGTAGCAGTGGGACATGAAAGCCTAGATTTAAAAGCAACTAGATTTAAAGGGGAATAATTTTTCTGTTTCCATTACTAAACACCTACTTGCTCCAATATCCTCCAAAACAAATAAAGAAACATACCAAACTCACTGCCATGCAATCAATTCTCACTCATAGCTACCTCATAGGGCATGGTAGAACTGCCCTGGTGACCTTCCAAGACTCCCAATCTTTACAAGAGTAAAATGCCCCATCTGTCTCTCTCGGACCACTAATCGTTTTGAACTGCTAAAGTTGCAGTTCGTAGCTCACCGCGTAACCAGCACACCAGCACATCTCCTTCCGACACTCAGGTTGTAGCAAATCTCTTCCACTCCACAGGCCTGAATGGCTTGGGGTTTATATACAAATAAGTGCTTGCAGAAGCCACTCATTTTGAAATAATCGTGTGCCCCAGTAGACCTCTCTGCTTACAGGGTTTATACTTGCTCCAGAAAGTTTCCTCGACATTTAAAACGGGCAGGCTAGTACCTGCACACCTTTTTTTGTGGTCCTGAGAAAGTATGACTAAGTGTGCCAGGTCAGAGAGCCCTTCCCACCTAAATGAATTCAATTACGAGCTCAGCCTTGCTCAGATTTGGTCAAGGAAGCTTCCATGCTCGATCCCGTTCCTTGCCTCCATTAGACCGCACTTCCCCTTTCCCAAATCACCTTCAAACCACGCTCAGTAGCAGGAGTAGAGAGTAACTTCTGGGGAAATTTCCTCAAGTCCATTCAATGCTGAATTCTACATTTTTACATGCCCTTCCAACTGCTTCTATTTAACATTCAATGACACAGGAAAAGACTAATGTCTCCAACTCACCCATCTGCTTTTGTTGGCAACTCTCCACTCAGAGTCCACTGTCGCCAGCAATATAGCAGCTGATTGCCCAAGTCCCCAGGAAAACAGCACCCCTTCAGATGGGAAGGGACGTGTGCACCAGACACACCACTGCTACTACGCTTAACGTGACACTGTCTTCTGGCCACCTCAGAGGCACAACATATGACTTGATCAAAGGACAGATCCAGAAACTGGTACCTAGGGACTGATTTTCAAGGACTCTAAGGCACTCATTTTCCAAAAAAGTTCTTCTACAAGAAGAAACAAGAAACCCTTTAAACCAGTGGTTCTCAACCTATGGGTCTCGACCCCTTTGCGGGTGGAATGACCCTTTCACTTGGGTTGCCTGATTCATAACAGTAGCACAAGTATAGTTATGAAGTACAAAGAAAATAATTCTACGGTTGGGGGTTCACCACAACATGAGGAACTGCATTAAAAGGTCACAGCATTAGGAAAGTTGAGAACCATGGCTTTATAAACCCACAGAATTAACCTCATTACATAAACCTAAATTCTCAGCCATCGAGCCAATTGTGACTCTTGGTGAGCCTATAGGACACGGTAGAAGAACTGCCCCCATGAGTTTCCCGAGACTGTGGAGTGGGTGGTGGTTTTGTAGCCACACCTTGCAGAATGCATGCAAACGTGTAACCACTGCACCACCAGGACTCCCTCCCTTCCATACACCTAAAACTGAGCACAATTACCAAGACGTCCTTCGACACATACTAATGTGATCTATCCAACGCTACTACTTGTAAGTGACGGGAATGGATCCTTCAGTGCAATGAGTAATCCAAGCAAACTCTCTGTTTGGCTCTGGAACTCAGTTCTGAATGTATAGCCGCACCCTGTGAGATTAGCCAGGGCAGCTATGGTGAACTCACTGCACAGGCGCTATAAGGCATCTACAGTCAAGTACCTGAAAAAGGGCAAAGCCCAAACTGTAGATAAATGGGAGCATTAGCACCTATTAGAGTTGGAAAGAGACTCAAGATTTCAACTTCATCGACACTTTGCATAGGGAATCAGCACAAGTCAAACTTTTCAATAGAATCTCACCCAGTGGTGGTATTCAGTGTTCTGAACAAAACACAGATGGAGACACACAAAACGGATCGTGTAAAGTGGGCAGAGTAGGAAACAAATGCAAAACATTTCAGCATTGAGATGACACAACTTTCCCACTGGTTGTAAGCTTTCTATCATCAGCCCAGGTTACATCTTACAAAGAATTCTAGTCCACATCCATACACGGTTTTGGATAAGCTCTCAGAAGTTAGTGACTGTTCTCTGGGGCATGTAGGAGTGGGCAGTTACAAAGACCTCAAGCACAAAGTTGAATGCTATAAAAGGCAGAAGCTGGGAGAGCTTATGGTAAAATCAGCACCATTGTGAACACAATAATATACTTCACACAGAACAGACTGTGACCCCATTTTAATTGTGGCGGAACTTTTACGCCACTGAGGTTAAAGATTACTGGAACCGTACTGGTATCCTGGGAGGTGAGCGAGGAGCACTGAAACTTCCTGCCCCAGTCTTTTGTTCTAATCAGCTTTGACCTACTCTTCTCCCTAACTGCCCCACCCCCTGATCATACCCCATTCAGGTTAGAACACAACAGCATAGGGATGGTCTCGATCCTCTTTTCCTTTGTGTTTTATGGGAATTCTCCCTTTGGGTATGCTCCACTTTTGTTTCCCTTTGCACACCTGTTGAAAAAACGGAGGGATCCCAGCTGCTGGTGACCTGAGGTCTATCTTGCTCATCATCATCCTCACAAATATAGGGAGATCCATGCTTGGGTAAGGCGGCAGGTCTGTGGGACTTCAGGGAGCGGACATTGGCTGGCTGTGAGGGCAGGGCATTCTGGCCTCTTCGCCGGCATTCTTCTGCAAAGGCATCTTCATCAGCCACACCTGCAAGCATATAAGTCCAAGAGGGGAATGTGAGCGTGGCCTCCTGGGAAACTGCTGTTGCTCCACGCAAAAGCAATGGAATTTGTACCTCTCTGGTTTGGGAGGTAAAGGGCAATCACGCATTTCTAGATGAGCAACTTCATGTAAAGTAACATTTCTAGAGTAGAAGAAATGATCTCAATTCATCGATTGCACTATTGGGACATGTACTTAGCACCCCAGATGGAGGAAAAGAGAAAAGCCATATGAAAAATCAAATGCAATTTCTGCTACTGAAATAAGTAGCTATGACATAGTAATGATTCTCCCCATGATTATGTAACATCAGAATCAATGTCAGAAGCTGACGATGCTTGACAAATTCATTGTGACCTAACCGTATCATCATGGAAAGCAAAGGCAATGGATGTAGCAGGAGATTTTCATGCAGCTCTAATTCTTGAATTTGTGCATGGTCACTGGCACACAAAATATTCTCTCCACCGAACATAAAACCATGTGTTACTGAGAGATGGAGCCCTATCAGGAAGAAAAGTATTGGAAGATTTGGGTCTAGCAGAGCTATCAAATTAGCAGCGCCTGTTTCCCCACTCATTCCTAGCCTATGTACTACAAGTTCTCAGCAGAGTCATGAAGTCATATCATCTGTAATCTAGAGCATCACATATGTTCTAGCTTGTGATTATTAAATTTGTATTTCTATGAATCCTTGACAACATAGAAAAAGGTTTGCACATCACTGGTGGGCACTGAGTATCCAAAAAGAAAGGAAACAGTGTTTACTGAATCAGTGCAACTTTGATTCTCTGGGAGGTCTGACTGGCAGTTACATGAGGGATACAAAAGAAAAAAAAGGCAGCTAGACCTCCAAAACTAGGAGCTATGGACAGTAAGAGCAAAAGGGTGGAATTCTTTATACCTTTGGGGAGCTAAGAAGGAAAACCAGATTTTATCTTCTGATAAGCTGTTGTGGTCAAACATCCTTTAACAAATCATTATACTTAGTGCTTCAAATTCCATTTGTAAAAGACCCCTAGTAAAATGATTAAGAAAAATTCAGAATCCTAAGACAGTAATCTAGAAAGAAGTCCTTTCTTTTAAAATGTAAATGGAGGTAGGGAGGGTATCACCTTACTCCACTCAGTACAAAGTTTCTCCCCATTACACAAAAGAGCACTTGCTCATTTAAATACTCCTAAAATACACTGTAGTTTTGTGGATTTTTGTAAAATTATAGTTATTTGCACACCATTGATTAGTATTTGAGTGCCACGTGTTGTTCTGGGGAAAAAAAGGTCAGCTCTGAGGATCTTAGCTTAAATGAAAATTTCAGTATTATACTATGTCTCCTATCAATGAAACAATTTGGCCTACAGAGGAAAATGCTGTCCTCGGCTCTGTTGGCCACAGCAGTTTCTGCCCGCCCACCCCCACCCTCACCCCCAAACAGCAATGGCCATCAGAGACCACCACAGTGACGGAAGGAGAAAATAGTGCTTTCCCAAAGCAACTCACTCAACCCCATAGAGTACTCCCTTTTGAAAAGTACCAAGAAAGTGTAACACAAATTCTGAGACCTAGAGGTTTTTCAAATTAGTCTCAAGTTGACTAATTTTTCAAATTAGTCTCGGTAGTTTGTTAGTATTTTAAACCTCTTGAATCATCTGCAGCACTAACCATGGAGCATTGCTGGCGAAGGAGTTCCGATTTGGGCGGCTGACTTGACAGGTGAGCAATTCAAAACCTCCACTTTCTGTTTCTGGACAGGGTACAGAAACTCACAGGGACATTCCTACCCTATCCTATAAGGTCACTATGAATTGAACCAACTCGATGGCAGAGCGTTTGGCTTTGATTTAGTTTTTAACACCAAAAAGCACAACAGTAGGTGTTCCATACAACTGTTCTCTGGAATTCAGACCTTGTACCACTGACGACAAAAATTCGGGTCTCTGATTTTTATCTTCTACATCAATCATGTCTCCTCGTTTTTTGAAACTAAACAGTAACAACTGTTATTTTGGGAGCTAACAAAATAACTTATAAGCGATCTCCAGCAGGCAGGCAAATCACACAAGTTGAGTGGGAAGTACTTGGTGAGCTTATACACGACATCCACAGTTGTCACTGTCATCAAGATGTTGAGAATACCCTTTGTTATTATTAACCCATCTCACAAGTTCTTCTAACTCCCGCCTGGCAACCCTGATAAGGCACACTGTACTGAGACGAGGTACTCACTGCTTTTTCTCAAATTAAATCTGAATATTGAACTGAGAGGAAATGGAAACACTAAGACCAAGTTGTCTTTTTGGTCTTTGTAAGTACATTACTCCCACATCCTAACTTGCAAAACATAAAATTCGGTACAGATGATTTCAAGACCCTCACAGACCTACAGTTCTCTTTGTTGGGGGGTAAAAAAGCCAAAATCCTAAACCTCCACCACCAGTGTTAAAGATTTGAACACAAGGCATTACAAAAATAAACAAACACATACATAGAGCTCTTCTAAATATTTTTGATAGCAGGAAGGAAATCTTTAAAGGGAGGCCACAAAGGGTCCTGAGAAAGAGCCACCTCCAAGTCCAAAGTTGAGATAGCCATTAGCAGACAGTTTCACCTCACAGGGGGTGTCTGGAAAATGCAATGCTTAGCATTAGACACAGCACATACAGCATGTCCGCTCCCAACTACTTGGGGCCCCTTGAGGCAGTGGGATCCGTGGCGTATTATTATACAGCTGACTCTTATAACTAACCATTTGGGATTTTATTTCAAAAGCATCCAATGAAATTGAAAGGGGAAGAGAGAGGAGGGAGATGTTGGCCAGGAGGTTTCTAAATGCTCACCTGGATGCATCCTGGGAGTCATGTGTTCCCCCCGGTGAAGAGTCACAGCCCCGTCACTAGGCACCCTACAGCTGGCAAACACAGTCACCCCAGAAACCAAGGAGAAGCGCTTTTAGCTTTAAACATTACCCAAGGCATATGATCAGCTTCTTTCCACCTTGGAAGGAAAAACAAACCAGATCCTATGTGAATAAAAGTAGGAAATGTAGAACATGGACTCAAAATGTTGATCCCTTGGGTTTAAAACTTGGAAAGATCTATAAGCTCACCCATGCCTCAACAAGTACTGAATAATACTGATAACATTTTTAGAAGAAAATCACTTTCCCAAGTATAACATTTAAGATTCTTTTTTAAGCTTTAGAAATGTGAAGCATTCAACGCTATGTATCAGTAATTTTAAAGTCCACTTTGGTTTCATGAATAGTGATGTCCTTTGATTTACATGAAAGTGTGAAGATGACAATTTTATGACTGATTTACTGAAAAACTGGCACCACCCCCTTTTATCTCCTTGCACTTACCTCACTAGGAGCCATGAAGCATCAAACATTTCAAGTAAACTCAGAACCAAGTCTTTCCCTACCATTCATTCCGTGCTAGTCCACAAGAGGTAGTATGTCCAGCTCATTCTGCTTTGGGGAAAACGCAGTCTCCAGACAACTGATTGCCATTCACAATTCTGCATGTACAGCTGCAATTATAAATGAGACTTACCTCCCCCACTTCAAGAATAAAAATATATCTGAATAGATAATCGCTGGGTTTTATTTTCCTCATTTGCAGCGTATGAGAAAACTGTCATCTGCTTCTTATTATTGATCTTTAGTAGCGTTAGCTTACAAGTGAAAAGAATGAGGATGACGGAAGTTCCCCACATTTCTTCCATCAGTTTGGCAATGTTGAAACGGGGCTAGGTAAACCATAATCTGGATAGGAAAAGTCAGGCTATGGATGTGACTTCTGTCATCAATGGTATTTACAAAGCTGTCATCAATGTATTCACATAGCTGCCTAGTTTTCCCTATCTCTGCAATATACCAATCGGCTTTTACAAGTGAGCATACTGTTGAGAAAACAGCTTTGTGAAGCTTGATATTCTGAAATCAAATAGACAAAAGAACCCCTCAAATATACGCATTCAATGTTTAAAGTTAACTTTTAGTTTCTCTCTCCAAACCAGATAAAGAGTTGTTTAAGAAGTTATTTAAATGACTGGACCAATTTGATTAATTTTAAAATTCAGGGTAGGCTGGAACTGACAAATAGTTTTAAAAAGGAAGAGCAATCTGGGGATTCAAGGACACATTATCACTAGGTGGCACTGCAGTTTCACCTGTAAATCCTATCAGTAAAGTCACCTCTTCCTTACTGAGCACTGCTCATCACTAACGCTATTGCCGAGTCAATCTCTTGATGCTTACCTGCATTGCTTCTCCCTCCTCCAATCTCTTAACCTCACACAAATCCCATTCAACATTGAAGCAAAAGTCTCACCGAGGGGAAGCCAGAATTCCTTGTCCTCAAAACCTTTTTGACTACAGCAGAATCAGGGAAGAGAAATATTGCTTTCCATAATAAGTTCTTTTTTAAGTGGTAGGATTACACATAATTCCACACCTGTTACATATTTTATCTTACTTACCCAAGAAAAAATATAATTTCTATGTATCATCACAACCCTGACCCACCATCACCACTCAGTCATGCTTGCATTGCTTTGTACTTGTCATTCCTTACCCAAAGTCAATTCTTACATTTTGAAGATAGGGATAGGGACAAACAAGTGCCACATCCTCGCCCTAAGACTTTACAGCTTTTAAATTCCATGGTAGGTAATTTGGGGACATGAGAACCAAAGACTAAATAATTTCCTGAACTAAAGTCGTCCCAGGACATTTTCTAGAAACCACCATCAGGATCAATATAAGTTGCAAGTTCTGTCTCAGCTGTTTTGAGACACTGAGAAGCAAACTCTACCGTCCTGATAATTTCAAACCCATTGCAAAACCAGCTGCTCCAGATCTTTTGCTTGTTAAACATGTGAATAAATGAGATGGCCTTTGATAACTTCTGAACAGGGGTAGTTGGTTGGCTAAGTGACCAATGAGAGTGGTGACTGCGCCAAGAGGCAAAAGGACAAAACTGGGAGAGTGAAAGGTATGAAAATTGACCAGAACAAGTACTACCTCTACTGAATAACCCTAGCTAACAATGTATCCCCTGCTTCCAGGTTTTTACCCTCACACCCAGTAATATCTAAAATTTTAAGTATCTTGATCTTACCTAACACTGGACTCATCACTTAAGAAATTTCGGAAATATCAATGCCTTATGTTGCGCTGTAGATTGAGGTTTACTTCGTTTAGGATACAGAGATCACCAAGATTAGTGAGTCCCTAGTGAGTGCAGCGTGCAGACCAAGTTACATCGCGCTGTCCTAGGCACAGACCCCTGAGGGTTTCGTCAGGGTAACAATCAAAATCTCAACCTTTAATGGGTGTAGTGCAAGGTTGAAGTGGTGGTGGCGCTATGAAAACACAGAACAGAAAGGGCTTCAAAGAGTTGGTGGGGAAATTTCATCACCTTTGAATTGTTATTTTTCTACAAAATTTCTGAAATCCCTTCTTAGGACAGGGAATGACAATTTTGCAATTTGGAATACTGTCAGGCTATAGTAATCTTGGTTATCTTGGTCTATGTGCTTCTAAGTCACCATGGTAAAGAAAGGAGCTGCGGCCGTTTATAGGAAATGACAGACCTCAAAGATTATGTGAAAATCCCTAATTCCTGTCTGCTAGCCTATGATTTGAAAAGGTAGCCCTTACATAAACCTGGAATGAGATTTGTGTGCAAAACTGCTTTTAAAGAATTCGATCAACTTACCAAGTTTCCCAGAGAAATATTTCTAATTTTGAACAAAATCCGAGTGTTCCATAGAGCTCTTATATAAATTTTTCAAAAAGTTTGCTTTAATCTAAACCTATTTTAGTGTTTCACAATACATCTCTGTCCTAACATGCTACACTTTTTATTTTTACCCTTAAAGCTTCTATTGTGACTGAAATCCTAGACACCTGAGGTTTTGTATAACCTACAGCTGGGCCTGGTCAAGTCTGCTGATGACAATGAATCTGTACTAAGAGTTGGACAGATTTATACTTAAGTATCCAGGATTAATTTTGTTCTCCTGTGTTGAGAAAAGGCTCAAAACAATATAAATGTCACCATTTGACCTCTAAACCAATAGCCTACAAATACAAATGGGAGTCTTAAGATTTTTGAAAACTTACTTTCCTGGGAACACTTCTTTGCCCTAGTCTATATCCTCGGCCCTTCATCCTATCTTAGAATACAGTAACATAAAGATATTTTGAATGGAACCTTACTAATACACTGCTAACTCTTCAGCAGCAAATTCCAACTAGTTGCTGTCAGTTCGCCCAGCTCTGAGCTTAGCCACGACTCCCAAGAAAACAACAGAAGCATTTTCCTGGATTCTCTTAAGAAAAATATGTTTCTAAGTCAAATATGCTTCTAAGGCAAATTCAGAATGTCAAACACCATTTCCCCCCAAGCAGTCTTATTTGCTAAAGATAAATAGAACAGTTCCTAATTTATGCATGCACAAGCTGGACAATGACAAGGAAGAGTAGGAAAGACTTAATGCATTTGAATTGTGGTGTTGGCAGGGAATATTGAATATACCACCATGTCAAAAGAATGCACAAATCTAACTTGGAAGAAACACGGGCAGAATGTCGTTTAGAAAACTGGATGGCAAAACTTCATCTCACAGCCTTTGGACATGTTATCAGGAGGAGCCAGTAGTCTCTGGAAAAGGATATCACGCTTGGTAAATAAGAAAGTTTAAAAAAGAAAAAAAATGAACAACCTCAAGAAAATGTATATACACAGTGACTACGATGGCAGACGCAAATAGAACAAAGGTGTGAACATTGCAAGACTGGGCAGTGTTTGGTTCACTGTTTCAAGAATCTTTGGAGCAACTACCAACAGCACATTTGGTTTAACACAATTACTACAAAGTAAACCAAATGAAGTGGTATGGGAAATTCTCTTAAGATCTTCGATGCTAATGCATAGCAGAGGGAGACAGCGTCTATGAGGGGAGTCCAAACACACTGGGGAATAAAAACAAAACCAACCTTGCAATAAGGTAAAAGTTGCGCTGGACCAAAACAATAGATATGTCCACTCTATCCTAGGAGAAAATGTATTTGGCCCCAAAATAACTTAACAACTTACAAGCTCCACAACATCCACATTAGGCTACCTGATGGAGAAAGAAATGGCCTGAAAATTCTGTTTCCTTACAAACACAATCCTCTTTAATGAGACCACTTCCCTAATGAAACAAATCCCCTGGGGCGGGATTCAGTGAAGACTAGCTTCCTGCCTCAGTTATAACATTCACAGATTTACATGCGTACTTCCATATCTTTTTCATCACGTTTACTTAATGGTAGTGCTATTTAGCCTAAAAGCAAAGTTGGTCCTTACATTAGTTTTGCTATTCTGTAAACTAAAGTGTAATATGTACTAACATAATACATATTATTTATTAACTAGCAATAACACCTGGCTTAACTGCTAAGTATCTTTGGTTTATTTTCTTCAGAAATTAAAGAGTACACATTAACACTTTCATCAAGTGAAAACTGGCCTGGGTAACAAGTAATTTGAAACAAACTAAGAGAATCTACGCTATACAAAACTGAACAAGAAACGTCAACTATGGGCACTTTCAAAGAATGCAACTAGTGGCATTGCTGACATTAGTTATGTCATGACATGTATATCACATTGCTTGCCCAAGGCTGGTAAAAACGGTCCAGAGTGATTTAATTGTGCAATCACACTGCCTAGCACATTGCCTAGCAACACGGTCAGCAGTGAGAATCCAAGTCCAGTATTTCCAATGACTGCTTCTTTAAGCTTCCACTTCCCTCATCTTTAAAATCCAGCTAACAGGGTTGCATGTGACGATGGGAAAATAGGGCAGTTTGAGAGAATGAATGTCCCATTTTAAAAGATATATTGATACAAATTATAATAGCAACCCAAGATGGGAAGAAATACTTTTTCTGTACAGACTAAGACACCCATGCAACACAGCCCACAATTATAGAATCCTTATGAGTCTAATTACAGAGATTTGACATCAGTCTTTCAAGTCTCTGGCCTTGACATACCTTTCTGGAATGAGCACGTATTCTGGAAGATAGGCACTTTTGTCTTTTCCTTGCAGAGAGAGTGCCTTGAATTGAGTATAAACTCACTTCTTTAAAAAAAAAAACTTGGATGTTAGGACATAAATCCTATTGTTCCATAGTTTGGTCACATCAAGGAGTATTGTACAATTGTTACCATAATCAGTTCCGATTTTCTTTTCTTGGCTCTTTGACAATGCCTCTTCCTATTTGTCTCACCAAAACTATTACTCTACTTGTTGTCCCTAATGGTTCATCAATCATGGGTTTCATATACTGAAAAGCATATAAACACCCTTCTGAAATATAGGAGAATATATTTTTTTAAATGGCAGGGAAACCAAAGACTCCAGGAGGCAACCAAAAGGAAGACTGAAATCTCAAATCATGAGCCCACAAGGCCCACGCCATTAATTTCTCAGCTAGAGTTCCCTCCCGGGGATTCAAAGCCCTGCGACTCTTCCCAAAATAGAGCTGCAGTCCAAAACTGGGGAGTTGTGGTCCCAAACTCTACACCGACAGTGGAAAAATCTTGATCCCAATAAAATTAATGCACCCAATACTTCTGAAAGCCCACTAATCTACTCACAGAAAAGATGGTATGAGCTTTATGACTGTTTCAATCAACACTTAACTCAAAGATCTTGCCTACCACTGAATTTATTAGAAGAGCTTGTTACTCCCATGAAAGGTGCAAAGTTATAAACACCTTGGAGACACTGCACCTCCAGATAGAGTGACATGAATGCTAAGGCACCAAGGGAATTAAAAATACCTGGTGTGTAAGTCAGAATTCAGTCAATGACAATGAGTGCGTGTGCATTGATATGGCAGCCAACTAGGTGGGACATTTCCCTTTGCTGGTGTTGGATGCCCCCTTAATGAAATCATTCCCAAGTTCAAACTCCCTCCCTCTACTGGAGTGACAATGAATCCCATTTTATTACCTAGACATTCCAAGTTAACTGGGCAAGACACAGACTCATAACAAAAGCAGCGGCAGCTTCTGAGTGCGATTGGGATAGACCCATGTTTCTCCATTTCAGCTGGCTATGGCCCTAGGAAGTGCACTCAATTTTAATTTTTCTACTTTGTCTACCTTGCTTGCTAAATTTTGGGGTCAGGTCTTCCTACATTTCACTTAACAATAAACTTGAACAAGTTTAACATATCCGGTAGCCTTGCATTATTTCCCTATTTGTAACAGTTGCTTCCAACTAGATAAAATCGTATGTGACTGGCTTAGGTGCCATATTCAAAGTCTGAATAACTTTACAGCATTTTAGGTGCCTCATACACATCAGTCAATCTGCCTCTGGTTATTGTGCCTCTATAGCTTGACTAAAGATGTTACTGATGTATGTATGACCCCTTGATTTGCGAATCGTTTAAAACCATCTTTCCCACGAGCAGCACCTCTAAACAGCCTCGGGGGGCCCACCTCCTGCTGTTCTATGCTTAAATGAGGAAAAAAACTACTTTTCTAACCCTCCACCATCTCACCCCAAATTGACAAGCTAAGTACACTGAAGACCAGGGGGTAATAGGCACTAATCTTCAAAGTGGGATGGAGAGATGATGGATTCTTTACTCACATGGCAAGAAACACCAGGAAATGTCTGGATAGACGAAGTGAAAAAAATGGAAGTTCAATGGAAGTAACAGTTAATAAATATTTCAAAACATGGACAATAAATTCCTATTTATAAATTTTGTTATGAATTATAAAAACAAGGTTCCTTAGTAAACATAATTCTATAAAAAGATTACATCACCTTACAAAAAATTCACAACAAAATTTCTTTGAATCGTTAACAAATAACAATAAACCGAAACAGAAATATTATTATTCTCAATGTTAGGGTAAACCATATACAATGAGGTTTCAATAAGTTTGTGGGTAAATTAGCATCTCTCAATTCTATTGTTGCATGGACCTTCTAAAGCACCTTCCTATATTATAAAGGAAACGAGACCCTACACTACTTGTACTTTTTTAGCATGCTGTGAAAACCATTTGCATTATCACCACTCATAAATGCTTCTAAGTAATGATGGTGCGGCCGTAAGCTGATCTCACACAACCAAATTCACTTTTATCTTATCTCAATTCTAAAAACCAGTCAGTGGTTATCAAACGTTTTTAACTTCTTAAAAAATAAGTACCTTGGTAGTTATTACAGCATACAATGAATGAGTGTTGGAGTAAGGGGTGGAGAGCTTAGGCTCTGGCTCAGTTTGTACCTGTGTGACCTAAAACCTCTAAGCTTCTCTGTAGGGAACTCCAAGTGATCATGATTGCTTTGGATCAACTAAATGGAAAGCATTCCTTGATGCTCCAAATGGTAGATCATCTACTTGAAGGGGTTAAATCTAAGGCCCTCACACATAATGGCTTAAGAGTAATTAATTTAGCAATTACAACAGTTTTCATATTTTAAAAAATGCTCCTAAAAACATGTCCTGTAAAAAGATTCTATGTTTTCTATTTTTAAAAGATGGCGCATACACTAGATCAATTACTACAGCAGTTAGTAGAACAAAGGGGAAGTGTCAAGAAGTTAAAGTTTGCAAATGGTTCTAGAAAAAATTACCACTATTTGACAAACTAATTCACTGTCACATCAACTTTTAAGTTCCGTCTTTTGATTTTAGTTTTAACTTTCCAAATGAAACTGGTTAACAACTATAACCAACATCATACACAAAAGCCACTTCCTCAGTCTAGCTGCAAGGAGTTCAGAATGCTTAAGTCCTCATTACTTCAGTTATTTACTGGGCCTCTGTGAAGGATAAAGTCATTTGAAAATATTACCATATATACCGGTGCATGTCATTTTCAGCATACTTTCAATGCAGTTTTTGTGGTAAAATTAGGTGCCTCGACTGATCTTTGGGTCGACTTATACTCAAGTATATACAGTTAAGTGTGTTGCTCTATTGGGGGGGGGGGGGAGTGGGAGCGTGGCAACTCAATGTTTACTATTATCATGTTTATTTCTAGCTTACATCGTAAAGTGAAGAATTCCATGGATTAAGATACCAGTGGAACACTAACAAATGCATATCCCACTGCCCCAAAAACATCAGATAAATGTCTCACCAACCCTTAAGGTTCCTATAGATATAGTCCACAAATTTCCCTAATTAAAAACAAATAATGTCCTTTGCTACTCTTGCCTCATCAGCCAATAAACCAACATTGCTCTCAATTCACTTTCTGAAAGCCTTCCATTGTGTGCTTCTTTCTATATATAACTCTGTCCAAACTCACCCTAGTAGTCCATTAACTTATTAGGCATTCCTTTGTATTGGAAATTTACTGCCTTACCCATTTTAAGTTTTGATATTATAAAAATATGCTAATTGTAGAATAAAGTGACTTTAAAATGAAATGATTTCATTTTTAAAAGTCAATAGAAATGTACTATATTGGTTCATTTCCACTAACTTCTTCCTGTGCAAAAGTCTAAATTCTAAAAGCTTCCTGTGTCAATTACTGAAGTTTAGGTTGGTTGCAACAGTTCAAGCTCTTTTTCATTAAAGAAGCTAAATATACTAGAACACATCTGCTTTTAACAGCAAGTTAAATAAATCTTAAAAACAAAAACAAGATCTGCCAGTATCCCCCTGAGCCAAAATACACTGAAATCATCTAGAAGCTATTAAAGGAATGTACCAGCAGCTGTTACATGTGAACAACCCTCATATCAAATGCTTCAATTCTTTCCCCAAATGGAGTCCGAATATAGTGTAGGAGTCTGGCTGATAATATGCAAATGAAAACAAACTTCCACAGATAAAAACAGAATCACTTTATCCAAATATGCACAATTCAAGGACTTGGCTGCTGGCACTTGCTTTTTTTGGTAGGGGAGTTCATCCCATACTTATTCAAATCATGCATACCACTAGCACAATTTGAGATTATTCAAACAGCCTAAAATACACCACTGACCCATGAGAAGCCTCATTCATTCACATATTTAGTGCTTAGTGTGTGCCAAGCACGGGAGAGACCAAAAATACAATACTGTTCTTACCCTTAAGGAACTTAACGATGGACAAAGACAATCAAACAAAAACGTTAATATAACGAGGTAAGTACATTCATGGATGAAAGGTCAAATGCTAAAGGATATGAAGACTACAATATTACTCGAGGTATGGAATGTAGGTGTCAACTTGGGGAAGAAAAGCAAGACAAATATGGAGAAATTGTGAAAAATTACAGACCTTTGAGGTGAATGCAAATAATGTGACGTGGTTACTCTATTATCTAGATGTATTGGAAGAGGAGATAGAAGCAGAGTGAGTGTGTTTTGTAAGAAGGCCACTACCTAAAGTGGCCATCACTTGAAGTCAACTCTGTAGCATGTGTCAAGGTGAAGTCTGATATCTGTAATTCTCCCAATCATATTACAGACCAAATATGAAGACTTACAATGGAGACTGAGTGAAAAATGAACTGAAGAAGCAAGCAGGTGATTAAAAGCAAGTAAGCATGTGCTACAGAAACATCAACAAAGTAAAAGGTCCCCAAAAAAAGATTGCAAATTAAATACATCAGAGAGAACAGGGTAAAAAACTGAATTTAAAGTTTTCAGAGGTATACAGACTCCAATTTAAAATATACACACACACAGTCTTTTTTAATATCTTAGGCTAAAACTTAAAACTTCTATTTTGTAGAGTTTAGTATACTTTTTGTTTATCAAAAGCTAGTCTACCTCTTCCTTCAGCCTGCATCGTAGAGCTAGGTCTGTCTTTTTAGCAACTTGCAAAACGCTGGGCACATAATGTTCATTAAAAGACCAAATGTGGTTTAGCTCAAATGTCTTGTTACCACAAGACAGTGCAGCTTAGCAACTTTCTGATAAACATTCGGCTACGGTTTCCCTGCAGAGAGTGTCTCACGAAGCATATGGCTACTTTCAGGCATTAACCTAGTCAGGGGAAATATGTGTCTAGCATCCTGTGATTAAGGTAATGATTTCTCAGGCCAGACATAATGAATACTACTTAACCACTGAATATGAGACTTTTCCGATGATAAATGTATCTAGAATATGACGCTATTAGCTGTGATTATATCTAATTAAAGGAAAGAGGCATTGATTGGATTTAAGTTTAAGGTGAGCTTTTATTTTTAAAAGTAGAAGTGATAAAGGCCTTCATTTTCTCATCTACTGAGAGCTAAAGTGGTATATATGAAGCTTAATTCTGAAAAATAACTGATATTTATCTCAGGATTCCAATTCTTGGAAGAAAAGTTTTGGTATTATCCCCATTTGCCCTCTTCAATTTGCTTCATGTACTAGGAACTAGTAATATATGCTGGGGGTAAAGGTTCCCTTTTTTATAAAAAGCTAAAGCAACAGCCTCAGATTAAAACCTTATTGTAGTTCTTTGAAATGGTAAGACAGAATAAAAATCGTTCCCGGCACCAGTATAAAAATGGGGTGTTGGACTTAAAAAATTGAGTCTGGGTCAAATTGGCTAAGGAGTCCTGGAAGCACGCAGATTTCAGTTCATTCTTCAGTGTTTCAATATGAAACTCAGGATCCATTCATGTTGTTCCTGTTTTCCTACAAGTTAATTTTAAATGATGACTCAGGTGCCACACATGCCTTAACTGAAATATAGACTCAGAACAGATCCATGTAGATGGCAAAAGAAAACAGGTTTTATGCACCGGTTTTATTTTTATTGGAAATAAAGAAGGGAATTCTTAAGTTTCCTTTGAAAAAGTATAATTTATGCTAGACTAAGTCCTTATAAATGGAATCCTGTGTTTTTTAAGCACACAAGGAAAACCTAAAAATAAATTAACCAACTTCTCTGCTGTTTGTTAGTATTCAGCGATAGAGCAATTAAAGCGTATACACCAGAAGCACTACCTTTATAGAAGTGGGCAATGGTTGTCAAATGAATGATAAAGAAAACAAATCTTCAAGGCAAACTGCCCATAAAACAGAACGAATGCTGATTTTTCTTGGGCCCACATTCTAAAATCTGGTTTTTCTAAAGACAGTTCATTTGAAAAGCGTCAAAGAAAGGTGCATGTGTTGAGGCACACAATAAAACAAAGCCAGCACACAAAGCATTTAAGGTCTTTCAGCTGAAGAGCCCAGGGTTGATTATTCACCAGAGATGTTGGTCAGTGCAAACAATTCACTCTTTAAACTCATTTCTCGAGAAGGTAGGAGTTCAAAACTCAAAGTGCTTGTCGCCATAAAGAACAGTGAAGTCCCTATAAAATGTGTATTCTCTCTCTCACTCACACACAATAACGAAAATAAAGATGTAGCTAATTCTTTATGTTAAAAAAACGAGTAAGTGGCAAAGCCTTTTTTGCTTGACATGATACAAATGGTTAAGCAATAACCGTTTTACCTTATTGTTTTAAGTAGCAACCAAAAAGTTGGTGTTTCAAACCTATCTTTGGGAAAAAAGTCTGGAGAGCTGCTTTCAAAGGGCCCCATTTTAAAAACCTATGGCTCCCATAGCTCTTGCCCAACCCTCATCAAAACTGGTCACCTGCTTTGTCTCCTCTGGAAGCCATTAGATTACAAATGATACTGAGTCAAGATTGCCATTCCCAGAATCATTAATACCTGAACCACCTCAACCCTGTCCACCATGAATCCCTAAGTAGATGACAAAAAGGACATGGTCCTCAGACCCCTTCTCGACCATATCAGCCAGACTAGCAGGCAGAAGGACTGACTAACTCAGTTCCTTATTCCCAACAATTTGAGTTCACACTCTCAAGTGGGGAGTGACAGGCAGGAGGATTAGGGGGAAGGGGGTGATCTCTACTGAATGTCTATGCTGAAAAAAAATTGGCTTGCCATGTCATAAATGCAGGAGTTTGAAGGCAATCAGGCACGCATTAGAAACACGGAGTACTTCCCAGCTTTTAAGAAACTAAACTCACTGCTAATGGGTCAAATCTACTCATAATGGCCCAAAAGGACAGAGTAGAACTGCCCCTATGGATTTGAGGCTTTACATCTTTATAGGTGTGTAAAGTGTTATCTTTCTCCTCAGAGCAGTTGGTGGGTTTGAACTGCTAACCTTGAGGTTTAGCAGCCCAACATATATTCCATCAAGGCTCCCAAAATGACATGGTACAAATGCGTATTGCTTAACCATTTGGATATCGAGCAAAAAGGCTAACCTCATGAGACCGTATTCCAAAGAAAATTTAAGTGAAAAAAATTTAAGCATTACTATGCCATTCTTTGAGAAAACAAGAATGGGATTCCTGGCTTACAGTAGTAGTTTTACTTGAAGTTTCAAATCAGTGAATAAATTGTAACGGATATTTTCAATGTTTGAAAATGACATAGTGATTATTTATTCTCTTACTTTAAATAGCCACTTAAAAATAAACACAAATAGATACCAGTTTCAACTAGCAAAACAGTTTAAGAAAGGTGTACACCTATGTGGAAACATGGTTTTATATGAATGTTTACAAGAGTTAACAAGGATATCACTAGGACATTGTCCCTGGAAGATGACCTGTCCCCGAAATTCATTGATACTTTGGGGCATAGGGGGAAAACTTAAATTGATTGAACATTTGAGAGCATACGTGTCAGGATAACCAGGAATTTTTAAATAAACTATAACTACTGTATCACTAAAGTAGCTTCTATAATAATGACATTTTAGCATAAAAAAAAGCAAAATAACATTCCAAGAATAATTCAGTTAACACATCAAGTCTAGAAGTCATTATTTAACACAGCACATTCCAGATCAAGACACAAATAGAGAAAACTTATGTAACAGAAAATGCAAATAAAGGTAAGTACTCATATATGGAAGGAGATGCATTTTAACAACAAAGGGCACACACACCTGACGTGTGTCCCTACACAGGAACAAAAACTTTTAAAATAATTTCAAGATAAAAAAGATTAATCCACTGCTATAGAGTGGGTTTTTTACAGGCATCAAGAGACTAACATGCATGTAAATAAAGTGCTCATTCTGATTACCCAAAGAAATGCATATTTGAAAACTAGTTCAAATAGAAAGTGAGAAAAAAGAGCCACTCTAATCTGTTGCTAGTGAAAACAAACTCTTCACAGAAGGTAATTTAAGAGTATGCATCGGGCTGAGCCCCGGTGGCGTAGTGGTAGTACGGGGGACTGCGGCCCACTGGGACGGAGGTTCAATTCCAGCAGTGGGGCTGGGCCTCCTACTCCCACCACTGGTGAGCAGTGATGCCGCCCCCTGCCAAAAACAAAAAAAACAAACAAAAAAAAAAAGAGTATGCATCAGTGTTAAATACGTACATGCATATCTCAACCAAATAAATCTTCTGTGTCCCCATTCAGTAAGTAGACTAATTTCAGCCACCAGCACACAAGAAAACTCGGAGATCAATCCTTCATTCTAACAGCAGGCATGGAATCAGTTCTCTGAACCTCAAGGGGTTTTCTCTCTCAACCCTGTTTCATGTTATCACTTCATACTTTTCCATACCCTACAAGGGGGGGGGGGTGTCTCAACTTTCCTAATGCTGGAACCCTTTAATATAGTTCCTCATGCTGTGGTAACTCCTGCCAACCATAAAATTATTTTCATTGCTACTTCATGACTTTAATTTTGCTACTGTTATGAATCGGGCAACTCCTGTGAAAGGGTCATTCAAACCCCCAGAGAAGTCGTGACCCACACACAGACAAAAACTGCATTATGCCAGTACATCTGTATATAAGTGTATGGAGCCTTCAAATAGGCGATGGAACCCTTTCTAAATCAGTGAAAGGTAGAAAAGACTTGTTTTCTTCAAATCCTAGATAACACTATTTTAACTTAGAATACTGGTGGCTACATAAAGCACCTAAAATTTCAAGGAAGGAAGCATGTAGTACAGTGCATATGCACTTGGCTGCTATTTGAAAGGTTAGGCCTCCCATGGAGAAAAATGTGACTATATGCTTCTGTAAAGATGCAGCACAGCACTGTCAACCCTTTGGGTTATCAACCAAGCAACTGAACTATGTAACAAGGGGTCCTTACCATTATAGGTAGAAGCCATTAATTATGCCTCCTATTCAAGTGACAGAATATCAATATGCTTAATTTAAGTTTATTAAATACTTTCATAGCACAATAACATACATTTCCTCTTAATAAAAGAAAAATACAAAGTGATTCTAACTAATGTAAATGAACATCTAATATGCTTCTTCCCCCTCAAAAAAAGTTACCAAGAGATTTTTTTTATACTCAAACTAATTTTACTAGTATCATCAAGTTGAGGACATTGTTTACAGCTAAGAGTTAATGACTCAAAACAAGAAACATGCTAAGATGTTAAATATATATATATACAGCAAAATTATTCTTAGTACACTTTAAAGTAAAACAACTTTATCTGCAAAACATTTTCATATACCTAGAGCCTTCCCTCCTTAGTGATGTCAAGATTGCTCTAATAATACTGGCTTAATGAATTAATGACAATATAAAATCTGAGTTCAAACAACTCCAGGACTCTCCCCTCTCCTTCCCCTCACCCCCGGACTATCTTATGTATTAGTCATCTATTTGAAGCAACTGTTATTGATCATGCAGCATCTACGTGAATTTCCCCTTTAATTACAACAAAAATTTCTGATAGGCTTTAAAGTACTAAAATCCTAGTTAGGAAGCTAAATTTCACACACACATACACACAGTCTTCCAATGTGTCACATGGCTAAATACCTACCTTGTTTAAAGACATGAAGCACATGGTAACTTCAAAAATATATATATATTTAAGATATCCATTGGTGTCTTCTGTACTTCGAATGTCTTTAAATATTAACCTCTGTAACTTTAAACCCCTTTAAAGTTTACTAAAATATGTTGTACTGTTTTTCAGTTTCTAAAATATCTTAATGCATCATATTCTTTAGAAATACTGTACAATCACCAGCAACTTCCATGTTATTTCACGTTAATCCGAGTTAGTAGGTATCTGCTTGTTAGAATAACCATACAAATTGCTCATCTACCTTGCAGCTCTTCACAATGTTCTTTTCTAATACAACAAAACAGATTGGTGTAACTTAAATGAATCAATGTCTAATTTAATATTCTTTATAGCTGGAATTCTCATTATGACTGATCATCATAGATTTTACAAACTGAAAAATCTTCCATGACTTACATCTGCAAGCTATCCTTAAATAATTTTATATTACTATATCCAAGAAACTAGGACATATTGATCTGTTCCTCCCCCAACCATCACACGAATGTGATCATAATTAAGTTTAATAAATTGCTAAGTCACTCCTTAACATCAACAAGAAAATGTTCCAGCACTCTCAAATTATACTGAGTTAAATGTAAATTAGGTTCTACATTTATTTATGACGAATAGAATGAAGTGCTAATTAAATGAACTGAAACTTCAGGCACAAAAATCATACACAGACACAAGAAGGCTACAAATCTCATTCAT
>PVJH01029597.1:6415-25938 GCA_004026705.1 Nesogale talazaci | reverse complement strand
CCGGAATGACTTTGGTAACAGAACCTGGCCTGCAATCCCACCGCTGCCCTATGGCGTGGGAAGGACTGGAGCGGCCTGCCTGCCCCCACCAGGTAGTTGGCTTTGCATAGTTGGTGCTGACTTGGCCAGCTTCCCAAAGCTGGGCCCAGAGGCAGGAAGGGGGAGAATGGGCTTCTTGGAAGGGGCAGTTCCTGAGAGATGTTTGGCTGTGCTGAGGGTCCCCAGCCTGACCCCAACTCTAGGGATGCCCTAGTCCCAGCAGAAACAGACAATGGCAGTTGGGGGCCTTATTGTCCTTCGTTTCACATGGGGCTAGGGAGAACTGGAAGGAGGAATCTCAACCTCTCAACCCCCTGTCACCACCAGAAGCAGCTCTGGGCCAGCCCCATGCCCCCACTCAAATGCCAGCCCAGCTGAGGAAGGACACCCCGCTTGCTCTCTGTAGCCCCCATGCCATCTCTCTGTGGGTCCTAAGTGCCTCTGAGGTCTTGCAGATACTACCAGGGAGCAACAGAGAATCAGAGGGGGCTTGACACCCATCCTTGGCAGGTCCCCACCCTGGCAGAAGCCAAACATCCTGTGTGTCACCCAGGCATGGGGAAGGGAAAGGCCTCTATAGCATTCTATTCCATCATGGCCCCTCCATCAAGGGAGAACACCGCCTCCCCCAAGCAATTCTCTTGGAAGGTTGGAGAAATTACCAATGACTAGGTACCAGTGAGCCCACGTCCAGGCCTGACCACATACAGCTTCTCCCCAGCTGGCGTGGCCCAGGACTGCTGTCCTTGAGCAATTATCAGCCCTGGGAGGGGAGTGCCCAGCTGTTAGGGTTCGGCTGGCCCACGCTGGGGCTCCTTCATGACAGGCAGTGTTCTCTGCTCCAACTTGGGCCACAGTAGTATCCTGGGGTCCTTGCCAGGTCTCCACCACCCCTCACCCCTGTGGTGATGCCTCTCCTGTCTCCCCTCAAGTGCCCCTGATTCCTGCACCCCCAGTCTGAGGACCCACATTTCACAACCTGTGCAAGGAAGTCTCTTTCTTGCAGCTCTCAGCAGCAATCACTTGAAGGGGTCTGTGGGAAGGAAGATAAAGGACCTTTTTCTGCACAGACCCTCACTTCCCACAACCACATTTTGGGGTAAGCGTGGTGAATTGGTTCATTCCTTCTGTCCTGCTAGTACTTTATCCACCTGTCCCCAACACACACACACACACACACACACACACACACACACACACTAAAAGCCATAGTTAAGCACCCCCTGGCCTTCCCAAGCTCCAGCAATAGTCCTCTTGCCCCTCCCCTCCTGGGTACCCAGGGTGTCTGGCTGGGAGCCCCCATCACACCCCTGCCCTCAAGACCCTCTGGTGGCCTGCCTGCCTCTCCCCAAGTGACCCCATCAACACCCTCCCTGTTGCTGCGCCTCTTCCAGCCATCAGCGGTAATGACACTTAATTGTCTGCGGGGTGCTTCGGGAGTCCCCAGATGAAAGGTTCTGTGTGCTGGGGTGGCTGACTTGCTATCAGTTGGGAAGGCCTATGAGCCCCAGCAAACAGATGAGAGCCCTGAGGCAGATCCAAGGCACCAGTTGTCCCTGAAAGTCCCCTCTCCTGGTGGAAGCAGTTGGATAGACTCTTACTGCCCAGGTGTCAGTGCAGAGGAATGGGGTTGAGAGGTGGACTCAAGGGGTCTGCATGAGGGGCTCCTCAGCCTCAGGGTTTGAAAGAAGCCCAGTCCTCAGCTTTCAGTCCTCCCCTTCCCCTGCTGGACCTGGGGACCTCACAGGTCAAAAAGTAGAACACCCTGCCACAGGAGCAGGGGCCCCTGGAGAGTCCGGGTGACAGAGGGAACAGGTCCTCCTGCTGCTGCTTCCTGAAGTCCTTTGGGAGGGGGTGTTACCAAGCACCCTGGGAGGGGGGGGGGTTGAGGTGGAGCTCCAGCCACATCCCAAGCGGTGGAGGTGCAGGAGGGCAGTCCCTCGTTCTGAAAGCCTCCCGAGGGACCAGTTGTCGATGCAGCAGGAGATTTTGTACCCTTGCCACTAGTATCTCACCGGAAATGACCTGGAGTTTGGAGGACCAGTCCAAGGCCAAGTTGGGGAAGCCCTTCCCTAAATGAGCAGCGGGTAGAAGCCACACGGTGGTGGGGTGTGTGGAATATCTTCCTGCTGCCGAGAACTCCAGGGGCCTCTTAGGCACCCATTTTCCCCTGGGGTGCCAGCCTTGAGTCAGGGGGTGGGGAGTCACACCGGGCTTTGAGACCACTCAGCAGAAGCCCAGTGGGCAGGCCAGAAGGACCCTGCTCCAAATTCTTTATTGGCTGCGCTTTTTAATCCAATGCTTTTCAGAGTGTATTCACTCACCCCCAGAAACGGAGCCCTGGGCTTTAGGGGTGACTCATATGCCTTATTCATAATAAAACACCTGAAAAACCCAAGACCAGACCTTTTCTCTGTGAACCCTTCATTTCGTTCCATCCCAAGTCCCACTCCCACAGGTGTGGAAGCTCCATGGAGGAGATAGAAGAGGTTATGGGGATGTGGCATGGACGCTCCCCGCCCAGGCCCTGGAAAGGGTGCAAGCCTGTTGCTTGTGCCTGGCCTCTTCCCTCTTGGGGCATCTGTCCTGCTCCAGGTACACATCTGGCCAGGATGTGAGAAAACAACATTTCCTGTTTTGGAACACCTATCTATGGATTCACAGGGAGACAGAGGACTTCTGTAGAGTGTGTGTGTGTGCCTCCTTCACCTCTCTAGCCCCCTGGGATGCAGGGTAGGACTGCCCAGCCCAGTGGGTGCAGCCATCAAAATAGTAATTAGGAAGGTGGGGGCGGGTATTAAGATGCCTAATTATGCAGCTAGCCCTCAGCCTAGATAAACTTCCCTTCTACTTAACTTCACATCTTTTCACAGGGCCTTGAAGATGGGGGAACGGGGTGCTCAGTGAACAGGCAGCCCTGGGATCTCTCTAGCTCTGGAGGGCCTTCCTGGAGGAATCATGAGAGCCTTCATTAAACCAAAGGTCAGGGGGTGGGAGTTTGGCAATAGGAACTTGCTCGTAAAAAGGGGACCTGTAGAAGTCAAACTGCAGGAGCTAGGGTTGTTGGGATCTGTTTGCCACTAAGCCCATGGCCACACACTGGTCACTAGTTTCCACGCGGGCTACTGGGCACTCCACAGTGGCTATGTATGTAGGAGGACAGGGAGAGGACGTGCCGGGCCTTTCCTGGGCACTTTGTGCGGGCTCTGTGAGCATGGTGAAAATGCTCCACAGCCCTGTATACAGAGGTCAAAGCATAGAATACAGAAAGGGGGGTTCTGCAAGACAAGTTCGGCTACGATCCACAATGATGGGGGTCAAAGGTGAAACTCTGGGCTATCGGCCTGACTCCCTCAGTGCCCACAGGCCTGCATGGACACTCCCTATCCCAGGATCTTCCATGTAACCCATCCCTGTGGCGCTCACCTTCAAGTAAGTCACCAGGTCTAGCAGCTGAACGGACCTGGGAATGGGAACGAGACATCCCATGCTGGCCAGTGTCAGTCTGGCTCATGCCCATTGTCCCAGCCCAACTCCTGCTGCCCACTGTCACTCCCAGAAAGGACCTGGTCTGGGCATATCAGCACCAGGATGTAGACAGTGGTAGGAATCATGGCGGAAAGGAGGGCAGGGAGACATGGCTATGAAGATTGAGAGGGGACCCTGGTGAAGGTTGATGGCCGCCAGAAATCGCTCACTGTGTGATCAGAGGTCAAATCACCAGAGTGCAGAGAAGCTGACCAGAGGATGTCGTCAGGGTGTTTGATTCTCTGCCCTCAGACTCGGTGACACCCCTCTCACCCCCCCAGTGTGAAAACTGAGATATGCTTCTGCTTGTGAATGTGGCTACTAACACGGAGAACAATGTCACATTCAGCTGCACTGGACTCTCCAGGTTCCTTGAGTTGCATGGATACAAATTAGGTACCCATCAGTGGAGAGGTCTGTTAATGAGTTATACAACCACACGGTAGAATATTAGTCAGCCATGAAAGAGAATCAGATGTTCTCTGTGTACTGATCTGAAATGATTTCCTGGTTATTGTTGGGGGGTGGGGGCGGGAATCTTGTTCAAAAGAATAGATACTGTGTGTCCCCATTTGTCATAAAAAGGAAACAAAAGGGCTGAGCCCCGGTGGCATAAGTGGTTGAGTCCGGGACTGTGGCCCGCGGGCTTGGCAGTTCAAATCCAGCGGCAGCTCTCAGGAGCGGCACTGGGTAGCGTCCACGACCACCGGAAGCAGTGATTTTCCGGCCCCCCTCCCCCCCCAAAAAAGGAAAGAAATAAAGACAGTTGGCAGGCTGAGTCCCCCTCGAAGCACCCTGGCAGAAAGACTCGGTGATCTTTTTTTCCAGAAGTCACTGCACATCCTGTGGGGCACGGTTTCACCTGCTCCTCTTACAATGGGCTCTATGGCGACTCCCAGGCTCTTGGAGGTGTTGTCATTAATGAGTGCTGCTGAGTTGATCCAACTCATGCCATTCTCTGGGGACAGCGGAGGACTGCCCCATCGACGGCCTCATCTGGTCTGTAATCTTGACCGAATCCAATCACCAGGCCTGTCTCTGGGCAGCCAGGGAGTGGGGGTGGGGGGAGGGGTGTGAACTGCCAACTTTCCACTGAAGATGCTCATACTGGATTATTGTGCCACTAGGGCTCTCTCTTCCTGGATATGCATGTGGGTGCATGTGTGCACGCAAGAAGGGATGCTGGTGACACAGCGGTTCAAGCACTTGGCTGCCAGAGGCAGGCGGTCAGCTTTTGTAAGATTGACAGCCCTTCAACGAGTAGATGCTTAGGTAGACAAGTGGGCTGAGCAAGGGTAAGGGAGGGCATGGGAGTATCCCCCATGGGTATGCGTGTCCATGTGTGTAGGTCTGAGTAAACCAGCCTCTAATGACAGCAGTAGGGGCGGTGGTACAGCTGTAGCATGTAAAGATCATAGCAAAATCATGGGAGATGGGAAGCGAAAGTAGGATAAAGGAGTCTGGCACATTTTATGGTATCAGGCACACCTCCAGGAGGGCCATGCTCTCAGCAGCCAGGTCCTCCACAGGGAGAATACATTTCTAACCATAGGAGGATGCAAGCCACCCCCTTCCCCCCATTACAGGTAACCGTATATGCAACAGGAAGGGCCTATACCATAGGCAACACAAGCAATCAGAGGGGGACGATCTAGGGTGTACACGTAATAGGAAGGGGAGGGACTAGGGGTACACATGTGACAAGATGGGCAGACCCTAGATTCAAAATGGTAGCCTGATCTTGATCCTCCTTGAGTTGACTTGACCTTGTCTCTGGGCTCTCTTTCAAGGAAACAATCACTATCTTTATCAGCAGGGTGTGGGCCCCACCGATGGTGGGACAGCTGAGAGGGTCTGATTGCTCTAGATTAGTAGTTCTCAACCTTCCTCGTGCCCTGACCCTTTAATACAGCGCCTCATGTTGTGGTGAACCCCCAACCATAAAACTATTTTCGCTGCTACTTCATAACTGTAATTTTGCTACGGTGATGAATCGGGTTGTTCTACCCCCAAAGGGGTCAGAGACCCACAGGTTGCTAACCGCTGCCTAGATGGCTGATGCCCTCAGGGAGATAACTTCAAAGCAGCTGACCTCACAGTGCCCTAACAAGTAGGTCCTGGGGGAGTACACAATATGGGAAACAACCTGTGTCAAACCCTTTTGTTTCTCACACATACAGACACAGATATATGTACACAGATTAGACAGGATACTTGTATATGTGCAGCTGCCTGTGCTGCAGATGTGGTCATAAATATGGCAGAACATACAGGAGGCTATATTAGGAAGATCGTTTTTGACCAAACACCTTGAGGGAATGGATCACTGGCCCTGGGGATTAGGACCAACCTAATCAGGGAACACCCAGGTCAGATGGCATAGCATAGTTCACAGAGACCCTGTTCGACATCCTCCTTTGATGAGTGGTGATGGGGACGCTAAAAGCACTGGAGCAGCCACATTAAGTGCAACTGCTGGTCCTTTCTTGTCTGGAAGAAAGACGAGTGATAAAATGGAAAGACATTTGGGAATAACTGGCATAGCTACCCTTCACACCACTCCCCAATCAATGCAGGGTTTCTCTGAATCAAAATAGACTCAGTGGCAGTGAGTCTGGTTTCTTTTTCTTTTTTTGGGGGGGGGGGCATCACTGCCCTCTGGTGGTCGTGGGAGCTACCCAACACTGCTCCTGAGAGCCGCTGCTGGATTAGTATTGCCAAGCTCTCTGGTTGCAGTCCCGCACTCAACCACTTACGCCACCGGGGCTCAGCCCGAGTCTGGTTTCTATAAATCTTTTTTTTTTGGGGGGGGGGTTTCTATAAATCTTACACACACACACACACACACACAC
The DNA here is from genome assembly GCA_004026705.1 of Nesogale talazaci. NCBI lineage: Eukaryota > Metazoa > Chordata > Mammalia > Afrosoricida > Tenrecidae > Nesogale > Nesogale talazaci. The sequence continues at coordinate 19,519 of PVJH01029597.1, read as the reverse complement.
ACACACACAGAACTATATATGTACAGATACACTGCATATGTAGCTAAAGTATTTATATACGCACATATATACATACATATTTTTAAATGCAAACAGCATCTCTAGAGGGAGGTTAACCTGGGTGCTCCAGGGAGGATAACTGGAGTGTAGCACTGGCATGGAGGTGGCACCTGACCCGTTACTTCACAACAGGGGAGAGAAAATAATCAGCCCAAGACTGATTGTCATGACGTGGAGTTCAGACACGCCTCCACCCTCCCAAATCTCTTATCAATTGTGACACCTGCCGCCGCCACGACCAACATCGCCACAGCCATCTCTCCCACGGCACTCTCGGGCCGGGCTTGATTGCCAAAGCCTCCCAGAACGCACAGGGTTTACTGGGGAAGCAACAGGGAGCAGTTCAGAGTCAGCGTGATTGCAGGTACAGCTCTTGGATCACGACAGCCTCTTCTCAGCCAGGCTCAAAGGTATGGCTCTCCCCAATCCTTTGGCCTCTGCCAAGTGTTACAAACTCATTTAGTTCTGCAGATTAAGTGCCCACAGGTGCTCCACACTTCCACTAGGCTTTGGACCAAAGGTGCTCAGCCCTAGCACTATTGGTATAAGGCATAGCCTTCATACTACCCCCCACTCAATGTGAGAGGCAGCCCACTCCGCCATCAAGTCTCCTGCCTGAAGGCACTCCGATTTCTGCCTCTGTGGGCCAGGAAGCAAGCCCACGCTGTCTGCTGCCAATCTCCTGCTTCTGCAGCTGTCTGTTTCTCTGCCACTGCTACCAGCTACCTCTGTGCCACTGTCTCTGCCCACCCCACCCCTTTCCCCCCATCAATGAGGTTCAGTACAGGGACTCTCTCATGCACACTGGGCTTTTCCTCCTTGATGGTAGCAGGTTCCCCTCTGGGCCATTTTTTTGTGGGGGGACATCACTGCTCTCTGGTGGTGGGAGTTGGAGGCCCAGCCCCACTGCTGGAATTGAACCTCCGTCCCAGTGGGCCACAGTCCCGCGCACAACCACTACGCCACCGGGGCTCAGCCCTGATCCTCAAACTTTTTAAATAGGGGCCAAGTTCACTGTCCCTCAGACCATTCGAGGGCAGGACTATAGTTAAAAAAAAAACAACAAAAAAAAAACTATGAACAAATTCACTGCGGGTCCGAGATGAGTCCGCTGTGAAGCAGGACAGCAGCGACAGCAAAAACACCCGGCGGGCAGGAAAAATGTCCTCGGTGCACCACATGTGGCCCACAGACTGTAGTTTGAGGACCCCTGGCTCAATCGTTTTGAGAAGATTTGGGCAACCATCACCACAATCTATTTCAGAACATTTTCTTCTTGTCCTTATTGTCATTAGCTCCCTATTCCCCCCACCCCACCCTCCCCTGCCATGCCTGTAGGCAATCCCAGGTACTGTCTCCATCCTACCCTTTGGTACTTTTGGAAGTTTGAACCATGTGAATGTAGTACTTATTCAAAATTCCAAATTAAGTTCTAAGATTTAGTTTAAATTCCTGACTACCCACATGATCCCCCTGCCTTGCTCATTAATACCTTTCTCCTCCTTCCAAGTTCAGAGCAGCCTCTTCCCAGAAGCCCTCTCTTGTTACCTATCCTGCACACTCAGAATTGCCTTGTTTACAACCATGGTTGGGTAGCTTGGGGTGAGGAGCTGTGGTGTAGATTGAAACTCGTCCCGGAGGGACTGGGCCCAGTTCACCTCTGATCTCTCTGCGTCACCACCGTCTCCTCTCAACAACGAGGTGAAGCTAGACCAGCAGGTTACTTTTATCTAACAGAGGAAGCACCCGAGATCCAGTGGGCCAGAGGTGAATGACTTCCTCCACGTCACAAAGGTGGTGAAAGTTTCAGGATGGAAATATCTAATCCAATGCAGTTGGGGGTTCACCCCCCACCCAAATAAGCCTGTCTGCCTTGTCCGCCAGCAGCCAAGTCCCCTTCTTATTTCCTGCCGGTTTCTGCAGGAACCCTAACTCACCTTCTTTGAGTCAAACCCAGCTCCCCTTGTCCCTTCCACAGCACCGCAGGGACCATTCGGGAATCGGAGTCTTAGCACTGCCTCTTTGCTCAGGTGTAACCACTTAAAACTTTTCATGGGCTTTTTCTTTCCCACCACCTGCACTCCAGAACAGAGTTCACTTTCTCTCCCTTCCTTCCTTTCTCTGAGTTTTCACCAGCCCCCAGGGCCCCCAGGCATACAAGGCTGCAGGGCTGTGGGTTGCTAACCCAAACGTCAGTGGGGAGAACCAGCCAGTCCGTCCTTGGGAGAAGGATGTAGCAAACTGCTTTCCTAAAGATTACAATCTTGAGGGCTGAGCCCCAGTGGCGTCGTGGTTGTGCGCGGGACTGCGGCCCACTGGGACGGAGGTTCAATTCCAGCAGTGGGGCTGGGCCTCCTACTCCCACCACCGGAGAGCAGTGATGCCCCCCCCACCTTAAAAAAAAAGATTACAATCTTGGAGACCAGGAGAATCCATTGTAAAAAAAAAAAAAAAAGAAAAGAAATAGAAATAGAAATGATTGTTCTCTATCTTGAAAGTAACACTAAAAGGTTAATGGGGACTGGAGCCAGTTTGGGAGGTATTCTGGGATTTCCTAATTACCCTGTCAAAGAATTAGCTCATTCTTTTAAAAGGCAATCGCATGAGTACGTTTTAGATGATTGAGTAATGAAACTCCCGGCCTGAAAAGAAACAAGAAGAATCAGTTGTAGTTTGTCCTTTAAGATCAGTAGGGGGGGGCTGAGCCCCGGTGGCGTAGTGGTTGTGCGCGGGACTGCGGCCCACTGGGATGGAGGTTCAATTCCAGCAGTGGGGCTGGGCCTCCTACTCCCACCACCGGAGAGCAGTGATGCCCAAAAAACTAAAAAAAAAAAAAAAAGATCAGTAGGGGTAGAAATGACTAGATAACAATAGGCTTGTTTGTTTGTTTCTAGGGCCTGCTCCCAAGGCTCTTAGGTTCTTGAGAAAAAGCCTGCCATCTGCTTCCAGGAAGATTGCCGTCAGGATGATAGGTCAAGTTCACGCCACGGTGACCCTGTACGTGCAGAGGAGGCTTTCGGGGCTGTGACCTTTCTGAGGCAGATCATTTTGTCTTACTTCAAAGTGAGTTTGAACCTTTAACCTGGCTAGCAGTCCTTCAGGATGAGAGCCAAGGAGAGCTTATGGAGCAGCTCCATCTGTAACCACGCGTCCTTTGGCGTCCATTCTGCCTTGCCGCTGAGCAGCTCCAACTCTTGTCTGGTTCTGCGCCACGACCCAGCTTCCTGCTGCAACCACCGTGCCCACCCATCCTGGTGAGGGTCTTGCTCTACTTGCCCAGGCCCCAGGTCTTTCTCCAGGGACTGCAGGGTTTTCATTCGCCCCTGGCACGTGTTAGGAGGAAGCCCGGAGGACTGTTAACAAGGATGGCCCGGGTCTGTGCGCCGAAAACCCTCCCCACTCCCCCCGCCTCAAGCCCTGGTTCAAATGTCGCCCCTGCCCCACCCTCAGGCTGCCTTCCTCATCCTCACCAGCCGGAGACGACCTACTCCAAAGTGGCCGGAGAGCTAGCCTGACGCTAGTTCCCTCTGTGGGCCGTTTCTTCGATTATAAAATAGAGAGAGTGTGCCCACGTGGCGGGAGGGCGGGGAGGTGGGGTGGGGGGGAAGCGTTTTGAAGACGATGGTAGGGAAGGCGCCCGGCTTAGGACAAAGTTTTTTTTGTTTTTTTGGTTTTTTTTGGGGGGGGGGGTGTGTTTGACATTTTCGTCTCATGGGCCCCTCCCCCTTCTGTCGGGCGAGCCCCGACCTACACTGCGCCGTCACCTCTGGAAGCTAGACGCACCCCACCCCAACTGCCGCGGCGGGAAAGAGCTGTGGGTCTCGCACGCTGCTTAGAAAGGGCGCTGAGGGTCACGTTCACACTGCAGGTTAAACACCGCGTGCTTCCTTGGCAGATCTGCAAGAGGAAGCCGAGGGTCATGGGGGGGAAGGGAGGCTTGGGTTAGCACTGGCCGTCCGAAACGAGCCTCCACCCAAGGTCACGGCGTCCGTCCGCCCAATCGCGAGCTAGCGGGACGTCTCTTCGAAGCCCCGCCCCTCCAGGGGGCTGAAGGCTCTTCTTCCCCCTCGGAGTCAGGATACGTTCCCTTTAAGGCGTTCGGGAAAGTCACCACCTCTGTGGGAGAGCCAACCCGGCGCGGTGTGTTTTGTCCCTCGCGGGCTTCCGTGGGCCGGGCCGGGCGCGAGGGCGGGGCAGGGGCGCGGCGAAGGGGTCAAAGGAGACAGCGCGCACCACGTGGGCCGGTGACTCCGTCCTTCCTGCAGCGGCCGCGGCGCGCAGGGCACTCGGGTTAGTGGCGCGACGGGCGGCGCGGACAGCTGAGCCGGACGCCCGCTCCCGCCACCATGGTCATCAAAACGGACGAGTTGCCGGCGGCCGCCCCGGCCGACAGCGCCCGGGAGCCCAGCTCGCAGGCCGGTGGCAAGGGGCGGCCCGGCGCGGCCGGTAAGCGGGGCTGGGGCCAGCCGGCAGGCAGGCAGGCGGGCGGGCGGGGAGGGCTGGACTAGGCTGAGCGGGCGGGTTCGGCGCTCTGCGGGGACCGTCCACTTCCTTCCGCACTGGGACCGCACGCGTTCCGCCGGGCCTTCCACCGGGCCACCCCCGCCCTGAAGGTCACCTTCACTGCCGCCCCCGGCATCGCCCCGGGCTGCGCACGTGGGGTCCCGGGGAGGGCGGCTGTGGCGAGCACACGCGCGGCGGGCCGTGGGGGGCACGTGCGTGCTCGCGCGGCCTCGGGCTGGGCTGGGGGGGTGCAGACAGCCGCCACAGACGAAGGGAAGCGGCGGGCCCACCTCCTGCGCGCCCCGGCTCGGGAGCCCTCCCGCCTGGGGTCGCTTCTGACACTTGCCGGCCACCTCCCAACAGGGGCTGGTCTGCGTCTGAATCCCAGGCGCTCCCTGGGCGCGCGGCTGCAGCCCTGCGAGTGAGGCGCCGAGTGGGACTTCTGGGGCATGCTCAGTGGGGAGGGGAGAGAGCTGGCGTGTGTGTGTGTGTGTGTGTGGGGTGTGTTGTGAGGAGGCTTACTCGTCCTTTCCCCAGAGGCAACCTGGACTCTGCCTAAGCCCTAAAGCTGTCGGTCTGTTCGTCTTCACCTGGGGGCTCGGCAGAACGTGGAGGGGGCGGGGGTGGGGGGGTGGAGAGCACGCGTATGCTGTGGAAGGAGACCAGGCAAGCCAGCTCCTTGGCAGGGGCAAGTGTTTGTGCCCGAACTTGATCATTAACCCGCCTTATTGCGAAAAGTGGGTCAGCTCAGAGTTGTTCTTTTCAAGGCAAAGGTCATTAGTGTGGAGTGGAGCTCCCCGCGCCCCCCTGGGGGACCGACCGTGTGGTGGTGCCTGTGGGAGTGGTTGCAGCCTGCCACGGGTGGAGGGGGGGCCCTGCTTCACTCCCTGGGCCAGTGTCTCACGTGGGCTGCAGTTAGGTGTCCAGGTCTCCCCGGGATGGTCTGGAGCCGCTCCCCTCTGTGTCCCAGTTGGGGTACAGAGCTGCTGCTCTCTTCCCCCTCTCCCCCCCCCCCCACCCCCGTCTTACTTCACTCCCCACCCGCTTCCCGCCTGGGGCTGACCTAGGAGTCTGACTGAGAGTGTTAGGTAGATGTTCCCACCCCAGCCAGCTTGCTGACTGGGTCGCAGTGGAGTTGCCTTGTGGGCGGTGGGCAGGCCCTGTGGTGCCTTTGCTGGTTGCTTGGACAAGGCCATGATTTGGGCAGAACAATAAATGTTGACAGCTGCAGCCTGCCAGGCTTTGTCCTGTTAAGGGGTTAGTTGAATGAGCCAGTGCCCCCCCCCCCCCCCCAGATGAAAGGAGGGAAGAGTTGGCCAATCGATTTCTCCTTTAGCAAAGAGCCCTGAAGAGATGAAGTGACTTGTCCAAGGTCACACGGTGGCCTAGTTGTGGAGGGGAGCATTTGGATTTCCAGCACGTGGCCTGTGTGCCAAGGCTACCCCAGTCTTCTCTCCGCCACCCCTCCCTCCCCCCGAAGCTGGGACGGATATGCCGGTTTGGGGCGTATGCTGAGGGTGTGAGGCTACGAGGGTCTATGAGAGGGCCTGAGGAAAGCAGCCTCTCAGCTGTGTGCCCAGGCGGGGCTCCATCTGAACCAGGTGGGACAGGAGAAGGGCACAGTGTTGGCTTGGGGGAAACTGGAAGCATACCTGGGGTCCCTGTGGAGGGGGGCAGCAATGGCCCTGGGCCCTACTCTGGGAGCTAGTAGGGAGGGCTGGTACTTGAATGATTGCCAGCCTGGCTCTGCTTGAAGGAGGGGCCTTCCTGGAGACTCCAAGCAAGCAGCTATCTCCCAGGCTCCAGAGCTCTGGGGGGTTCCCCATGCCCTGGTGGAGAAGGTGATCAAGGTTGGGTTTTTGTTGTTGTTTGCCCAGGTGGGGGTGGACTGAAAGGGGTTGGTTACCTTCTTAGAAGAAATCATCTTTTAAAGCGTTAAGAGAACAGGCAGGTTTTTCAAGTTCACAGTGGTGTGTCAAGTTCCATCTGCTGAGGGGAGGGCTCCCTGGAGCTGTGGCCTGGAGGCAGAGGGGGTTGAATGGCTGGGGAGGAGCTCGGGGGCTTTGGGGAGCACCCCAACAGGCTCCTCTTGCTCCTCTCCCTGGAGGGTCGGAGCCCAAACAGCTTGAGTGAGGAATGCATTTTCCAGACCCTGCACAGACACCTGTGTTCAGGTGGGGCCAGAAGAAAGGAGATGGGTGCCTACCTCTGGGATCTCCCACAGGCAGACTGCCTGTTTGCCCGCTTGCTTAACGTCCCCTGTCCTTGAAGCCCTGGGTCCCTGCAATGGGGTGGTGGAGCTTTTATGGCTTTACTTCCTGTTGGAGCCTCCCCTGCTGGGGCGGGTCTGGCCCTGGCACAGTCCCTTGAGCAGGCCGCACACGAGTTCTTTTTTCCTATGACCTGCTTCTGCTGGGGTCCTCGTGCCTCCAAGCCCAGGAGTGTCTCCTCTCTGCACTCGAACCAGAGCCCCTGAGTCTCCCTGTGCCTCTGCACCAACCTGCCATCCCTTTCCCTCACATTCAGGGTCCCCAACCCCCTGGAAGAGGAAGACACCTGCCCATCCAGGGAAAGTAGAGGCTTGGGGGGCATCCTGGAATCTGGGGTAGACCTGGCCCTGAGCATGGGACAGTGGGCAGTATTCTGTGGAAATGGCCCTCACGGGCCATGGGTTTGGGCATCTCTTCCTGACCTGGGCACTGCCCGTCACTGCACCCTGGCATGGGCAGCTTGCATCCTAGTCCCCCTGAGGAACCTGCCCCTCTTTCCCTGAGGCCTGCACGAGGCTGGGCCGAGAGGGAGCCTGGGCTCTGGTCACCAGACCAGGGTGGGCGTGTGTGACTGGTCCGTGTTGGGGGTGGTGTGTGTGTCTGTCGCCCTGCCTTGAGCCTGGGTGAAGCTGAGTGGCACTGTGGAGGGCTGCCTGGGCCCCGGGACTAGAAGGAGGGAGTGTGCCTGCCTGCCTGCTTGGCCCCCTGCCCCCACCCTGGTTAGTATGGATGCCGGCACAGTCCTGACTGGGCCCTGGCAACGCCTCAGAGCCCCGGGGAGGCCCTGGGAAGGCGCCCTGGCGAGGCTGGGCATGCTCCTCTCCACAGCAAACGGCCTTTGGCCCCTTGCTGCCAGCTCTCTTTTCCCCGGGGTGGGAGGGAGGGGGGACTTAGTTTTCTCTGGCAGCGCAGGGGCTGCTGGGAAGAGAAGGAGGAAAGCGCCTGCCAGCTTCTTGGTGGAGCTGGAGGCCTGGAGCACGGGTGCAGTTGTCCTCTGGGAGACTAGTGGCCCATTCTCCCCTCCCCCCAGAACCAACGATTTAGGAAGAGGGGGGATAGGTGCCAGGTCACCTGCAGGGGGCACCGTCAGCCAGAGGCCCAAGCCGGGCACTTGACCCAGGAGGCAGCTAGGCGCTCAGCGTCTGTGAGTGTTTGGTGGACAGGGGGTGGCCACCACCCCATGGCTTGGGCCCGGGTCTGCGCCAGCTGTTGCCGGCAGCTGGCCGAAGCAGTCCTGCCCAGCCCCGCTGGGACTGGGGCTGAGGAGAGGACCCCCCTGCTGCACCCGACTCCCACCAGCCAGTCCCCTGGGCCCTCAGTCCTGAGGGGCCCAGGCACCCCAAACGCTGGGTTCTCCTGCCCTTCCAGTGCCTCCCCTCCTGAGGGCCACGGCGAGGGGGCGCTGCATGCTGACCACAGCTCCCTCCGGGGTCCTGGAGCCACTGGGGCCTGTGGGCCCACGGCCGTCCTTCTGGCCGACCTTGAGCGGGATGCAAGGCTGGGGGAGCGTGCCCTTCCTGGGGCCGCCCCGGCAGGCTTGGCCCCGCTGAAACCCGAAGCCAGCCCTGGGCCGACCAGCTGCGTGGAGGCAAAGGTAGTGGCCGAGATAGGAACAAGGGACACAGGCGGTGTCGGGCCTGAGCTTCCCCCCTTCCACGGCAGACCCGAGGCCCCTGAGCCCAGGAGAAAGCAGCTGTCAGCTGGACCAGGTGGGCTGCGGGGGCAGCAAGGACTGGCCCACCTCCTGGGGGAGGTTGTTTTGGCTTTCCTCCAATAGGGGGTGGGGGTGACACCTTCAGAGTCCTGGTAGGGTGGGTTGTCCCAGGAGAGTGGAGATCCTGGGGCACCAACCAGCTTGGGGTTAGGGACTGGGTACCTTGGGGGTGGGAACCCTGGGTGATTCATTGGCACCCCTTGGGTGCAGGAAGGGAGTGTTTAGGCTGTGACCGCCCCCTGCCTGTCTGGGCCTGGATCTCCCATGCCTAATCCTGGCGGGCTCACTTTTGGACTCTTAGATCAGGGGGGACTCTTCCCGGCCCCACCCCCTACATACCTCTCAAAACCCATCTCAACGACCCCACTGGGAAAGTTCCCTTTGCCATCTGCCACACCTCATGGTTGCTTTTTGAAAGCTGACCTGCAGCCAACCTTCTTTGGGCCCTGTACCGTGTCATTAGGGCCAGGCAGGGCCCCACTTTCTCCCGACTCGGGGTTGTCCTGTGCGCCCGGGGCTCTGCCCAGGGCTGTTGCGTGGGGAGCAGAGCTGAGTCCCTCCTGTGTGCCAGTAGCCCCTGGTGAGTGGATTTGGAGCCGTGAGTGGTGTGTGTGGGGCCTAGGAACCTGTGAGCTTGCTAACCCCCGTGCCTTTCGGTGAGCCTTGGGCACCCTTGTTTGGGATAGGGGAGGGTGTACTATTAGGTACTGCTGAGCTGGTCTCCACCCACAGTGACTCGAATGAGCATCAGAAAAAGAAAATCCTCTCCAGCCCCCTGTCTCTCACAATGGGGGCCCTGTCTGAGCTCCTAAACTGTGACTCAGGAAGGGACCCTGGGTTCTCTTCCTTGGGTCCCCTGCACTCCTGTTGGGTAGGGCTGGGAGGCAGCCTGGAATCTTGGGGCAGGAGTCAGGGGGTCAGGGACCCAGAGCAGAGCCCCCAGGCCTTGGGTGAGCTGACCCAGACCAAGCCCAGAGGCCCCCAATGGGGGATTCAGTTAGGCTTATGCTTTTTGGGGGGATGCCCCTAGGCAGGAAGTGAGTTCTCCTTTGTTATTCCTGATAGAAATGGGTTTGTCACCTGCTTCCACCTGTCAACAATACTCGAGTTAGCAGAGGTTTGTAGTAATTCACTTTTTAAATTCAGTGCCCCTTTGCTGTGCCTGTGTAAGAAGGAGGGATGGATGAGATTAGCTGCGGTGTGAGCACCAGCCCAATCCGGCAGGACCTAGGCCCCAGATAGTTAGCTGGTGCTTTGTTTTCAGGAAATATTGTGGGAGGAGAGGATGGGGCTTGGATTCTGCTGGCTGGAGTCTTTGGCCAGGTGGCAGAGAAAGGAGTTTATTTCATCTAGGCGATGAAGGATGAGAAGTTGATCGAGTGGGCTGGTGTGTCAGGCAGCAGGGGGATCGCAAACCAGATGGGAGGTGGGAGGGCAGGTGCGGCAGGTTTCAGAAGGCATAGCTAGCCAGCTACCTGGGCAAGGAGAGCTGCTGGAGCCCAGGCTGGGGCCCCAGAATGCTAGCCTGGGAAACTTGTCTCTGCTGAAGAGTCAGGAGTATCTGAAGGGCTGTGTGCTAGGAGGCAGGCAGCTGCTGAACACCCTAGAGGAGGTGGGGAGATAATTGGGAGCACTCCCTCTCCCCCAAGTGCCTTCTGCCCTGAGCAGGATGGAGCCCGAGAGGGAAAATGGCCAGTGTTGCTAGCTGTCTGCGTTTGTCAGCAAGGCTATTTATTTTCTCTCGGTTCAGGAGGCTGGGTGTTCAAATCCAGGGTAGTGGGTTTGGAGGAGGCTTTTTGCCCTCCACCGGCTCTGAAGGAAGGTCCCTGTGTCTCTGACCTCCTGCTCCTGGGTGGTCTTCATCTCTGCTTCTTGCTTTGCTTATTTCATTTGACCCAAGACCCCCCCCCCAAAAAAAAAAAAAAAACACACCCCCTACAGTAGTCTCAACAATGTAGACTATGAGACTACACTCCTTCTCAGATGGGATTATAGCCACACACTTTAGAGGCTTGAGATTTACAGGATACAACCCACTGATTGTGTTTTACCCAGTGGCTCCCCCAAACTCATGCCCTTGCCGCCCACAAGGCACATTCACCCCACCATCAAAAAAAAAAATCTTAAGTTGACTCCAAGTCCAAAATCTTATCTTCTGAAGCATCTAAATTAAACACGGGTGAGCTTTAGGTGTGTTCCGACCTGGGGCAAAAGTCCTCTCCATGCTGTGAACCTGGGAAATCTAGAATCCCAAGTCACCTGCTCACCAAGGAAGGTTGTGGACTAGACACAATGTAGATGTTCTCATTACGAGCCGGAAAAACTGGCGGCAAAGAAGGGACAGTGGGCCCCAAGCAAGGACAGAGCCCCCAGAAAAGGCCACATTGGCTCTTGAGTCTCAGCCACCACTCTGTTTGGGGGATTTTCTGAGTGGACTGCACTTGGGTCAGGCCCACTTTTCCTGGTCCATCCAAGTCTGGGACCCCAACCCCGTGGCCCTGGTCAGCTCCAAACTGCCACCTCACACTCGGCACTAGAACCAGCCTAGCACTGGAGCCTAGCATTGGAGACTTTGAAGCCAAGAAGCCCCTGCTTTTAGCTCTGCTCCCAACAGTCCCGCCCTCCGAGCTGCCCCTGGGATGGCCCTGGTCTGTCCTCAGAGGACAGCAGGTGGAGCTCCGTTGGTGGCTTCCTGTCGCTAGAAGACCCGAGAGGCAGACAGTCTCCGTTCTCTGTCCTCTTTAGTCTAAGCTGATGTGGTGAGTTGATTAGATCTAGCTGGTATGGATTAAAGCCTAAGGACAAGCTTCGTCTCCTTTTAACAGAAAATTGTGAAGCCACTTGGGTGAAAATTCTCGCATGTGAGTCTTTAGTGTGTGTAACCGAATGTTTCCAGTCTTGTCTGTCAGGTTCTCATCTAGCGCAGTTCACTTTAAGTCTCTCCCTTTCGCCTCATTTTTTTTTTTTAGGTATCACTGCCCTCCGGCCGCCTCATATTTTATTGTAAGCAGTGAAGTAGAACTCTTGTGGTCCCTTTGAGACTGCCTAGCAATCTCCTTAGCCAAATGTTTGAGTTCATCACTTCTCAGTTCTACCTGCCATCAAACATGTGAACAGATTCAGTTTTTTTGTCACTGCTTAAAAAGCCTTGCCCTTCTTCATCCATTGCCCAACCACATGTTTTTTTTTTATTTTTCAGGCATCACTGCCCTCAGGTGGTGGGAGTAGGAGGCCCAGCCTTTGCTCCTGTGAGCTGGAATTGAACCTCCATCCCAGTGGGCCGCAGTCCCGCGCACAACCACTACGCCACCGGGGCTCAGCCACACATGTTCGTTTTTAATGATTTTTGAAGCCTCATCAGATGCGTGTGAAGTGTCCCCATTTTTAGCCACAGTCTTTCTATTCCTGGGATGATGGAAACTGTCTCCGTAGCTCTCTGCACTTCTTTGAGACGTCCCCAGAGTCCCTCCTAATGTCCAGGAATCTATCAGTGGTCTCTTCACGGCCACCGAGGTGTTTACTGCTCTAACCAAATCCTCTGCCGGCAAGTGGACTCCGGCCCATGGGATCCCCTGGTGGCTCCCGACACGGTGACATCCGACAGGCGCGACAGCCTGACTAGTCTTCCCCTAAGAGTTCTCCAGCAGCCGCCCGTCAGCATCCCCAACGGCCGTGACCTGGCGGCGTTGATTAGAGCAGCGCCCTCACATCTTGGTACCCAGTGCCGTCTGGGTTTTCCGGTGTTGCCAAGGAGAGCAACCAAAACTGGGAGGCTTTAACAGAGAGGAGTTTATTTTCCATAGTGCAGGGGCCTCAACTTACTGCCACCGACTCCCAAGGACCCTGTAGGCAGGGTAGAAGTGCCCCCGTGGCTTTCCGAGAGGAGGAGCAGCTGGTGGCCTTGAGCCGCTGACCTGTGGCCTGCAGTCAGGTGCGGAACCAGATCCCCTCAGAGAAGACTGGCCGGCCAAGCCGGAGCACTGGCTCCAGGGGGAGACTCGCGCTCTCCCTGCTCTCAGGGAGGTCCTTGTCTCTGAGCAGCGTCTGCTCTTGGCCGAGCTTCCTGTGACTTCCTGTGACTTGGCCGTTCGCTCGCCCAGCCTCTGCTTGTTTAATCCCCTTTATTTCTATCTCCACCAGGATTGACTCAAGACACACACCACACTGATCTTGTCGTTAGCACAACAGCACAGCCAGCCCGTTCCCGAGCGGGACGATAAGCACAAAGCCTAGGGTTCTGTAAGACAGCATTGGGGCGGCACAGGCACAGTTCAGCCCGTAACCGGCCAGTCAGCAGAGGGGAGGGGGAAGTGGTGGCTGGGTGAGTTATGGGCATTTTGAGGAGCTTGGCTGTAGAAGGGAGGAGACCTTGAACGACAGGTGCGACGGGTGTGTTCCGGGTGAGGTGGGATGAAGTGTCTGGGTTTGGGACTGGGTTTCAGGAGGACATGCAGACCTCTCCTGAGGAGCGCCCACCCACCCAGGGAAAGTGGAACATCCTACCTGACAAGCCCCAGCCACCTGATTGTGCTCCTTTCTGCCCCCCCCCCCCCCCCC
>PVJH01029596.1:0-25842 GCA_004026705.1 Nesogale talazaci | reverse complement strand
GAGGAGGAGGAGGAGGAGGTAAGAAAAAGAAGAAGAGAGAAACCAAAAAAGCGATCTGGATCCAGTGCTGTTCTGCTGAAGGCATGGTCCTGTACCTCCAGGTGAGGCCCCTCTTGCCCAACCCAACCTCAGGTGGTGAGGGTGAGGGTGTAACTGGTTGCTGTGTGGGTAAGAGCAGAACTGTGAGGGGCTGTGTAGCATGACTTGTTGGTCCACCATCTTGCCAGAAGTTCATAAGTGTATTTGTTTTTAAATATTGCATGGAGGGGTTTATGCTATAGCCAAATTTCAATGAAGACCATCGCTTGTGACTAAATAAGTTCCTTTCTATTAATAACAAGCCAGCCTAGAATCTTCTAGCGCCTGGACTTCAGTTAAACCCAGACGACTCCTGAAGGAAGGTATTTCAAAACATGATAGAGCTTTAATTAAATTAGAAATCCACAGACAAAGTCCTTAAAGAATGTCATTATTGTCTCATAGCAGGCTGGAGAAGTTTTCAGGCTGCCTCACCCACAATGTGGAACCCTCTAGAGGTGGTCTTCTCCCCTAGCCAGCCCAACTGATCTTCCCCATCTTTTCTTGAAGTCCCCAGGCTGTGCGTTTGTAAATATCTTGACAATTTCATCTCAATGAAAGTTAACACTCGAAAACCACAGGTACACACAGTTCTCTGTGAAGAGATAGAACCCCGCACTATCCGTATGTGGCAGTCATGTGCTTATGTTAATTTCATGATTGAGATGTAGGGGTGGAGTCTAGCCTATTCATCTGGAGATTGAGTAGCCAATGAGGCCTCCGTGTGGGCATGGCTTTCTCCTGAGACGTCTGGGAAATCTCACGATATTTCCCTCGTGAAGATGAGAAGCTGTCTCCCCCGTTGTTGGTAGTTAATCTCAGAGGTTATGACTCATGGGCAAGACAAGATGGCAGTGTCTGAGGAGCCGGAGGAGAAGCCGCAGAGCTTTACCCCGATGGAACCAGAACTCTGAAGCTGGAGAAGCCACGTGGGGACCCCTGCCAGCGATGAGTTGGTTCTACAACCACATTGGATGCTGTTGATGGACCCTGAGCCCTGGAAGCAAGGAGCCATGGAGAAGACCCCTGCCAGTGCCAGGATTCTGCACCCACTGGCTGCGACTTCGTGAGTTGAAAGGAGACTTATAGACTGGCATCGGTCATATGGGCTAATATCGTACTTATGATTTTGAACTGGACTGGGTTGGGATGCTTTCTCAGTATTCTATTCCTTTTGTATATAAACCATTCCCTTATGTTCAAATGCGTGCCTATGAAATTTGTTCCTCCAGTCTACCCAGACTAACACACTGTATATGGTGCTCACATGCTCTTTTTATGTTGACCCATCTGGGGCCTGGTGGACACTATTGGAGAGGAACTACAGCTTTCTCCCTTAAATGGGCTGGTGCATTCAAGCTGCTGACCTTTCCTTTAACGGCAGTGCACTTCAACCGCTGTGCCACAAGGCTTCCTTCTGTAAGGGTTACAGCCTTGGAAACCCCAGGAGCAGTTCTTCTCTGTCCTAAAGTCTCACTAGGAGCTGGGACCAGCACAATGGCAAGGAGTGTGGGTTTTGTGTGTGTGTGTGTTGAGGCTCCTAAATCAATTATTTTTAATATCTGTGTCTCTCACTCTGTCTCAATCTCATAGAATAGAAACTGAGTCTGTGGTTTTCTTACCTGCCAAGAAAATGAACGACACACCGGTGCCTCCTCCGACAGCTTGGTGCCTTGCCTGTGAAAGAGAGAGAGGGCCAACTAGTTCTAGCGTTTTGTGTCCATGCCATTGGCCCAGCTCTGTTCATTTTCTGCCTTACAAATGACTGTGCTTCCCTACTGTGAATCAGTGAAGGGAGGCTGGCTTGCTGGGCACATGGCCTCCACCTTGGGGTCCTGGCATCCTCGTCCATGACCCAGAGCTGCCCTGGCCGTGATCTCTGATCCACAGAAATACTGCCTGTCTGCATGAAATCATCGAGAGAGAGGGAAAGAGAAGGTCTTGTAGTTTGCCGGAGTAAATGAGTGTCCTCTACACAAGCCCACCTTCAGTGCTGATAGCTGTGGGAGGGAATGGTGCTGAGTAGGAAGGGGGGAAATAAAGCTGAGACAAAATAAAGCTTCCCAAGAAGCGTGGTGCAAAGGTCCCTGGTCTTGGGTTCATGGGCTGGATCCCCCCTTTGTGTTGTTGCAATTGCTGTTGAGTCCATTCGAGCGACAGCAGTGCCCCAGCATGTGGCAGGCTTGTTCACCCAGGTGCCTCTGGATGGATCCAAACCACCGATCTTTTTTGCTAGAGACACCGCTTCCTGCTCCCACTTGCTTTTCTCCTCAGCCTTTCATGGGGTGGGGGGGGGGGGCGGGGGAACTGCTTGGACTGTGTTGCCATTGAAATGTTTCTTCAAGTGGGTGCTGAGGTGATACCCACCCATTCACACTCCCTGGATTGGGCTAGCTCAGAGACTGCTAGATCATCGGGATGGAGAAAGAGAATCAGGGGCTGTGCCATTTTTAATTTCTCTGAATTCGGAGCTATTGGAGGACAGAAGGATGCTTCCTATACAGAAAGTGGAAGCGGATATTGAATGGGAGGAAGCCTTGAAGCTCTTCCAAACAGGAAGGCTCCTTTCATGCGGTGCCTAGAGCACAGCCCTCCAGATCAGAAGGGTCACATCTCTACCAGCGTGTCCCACTGGGTCACCCTTGCTCATTTGCTGGTGGGGAGAATGGTAGAGCTCTTTGGGGAAACAGTGTGGAGGTTTCTTGGAAGGCAACATGTAGAACTACAACATGACTCAGCAATTCCACACCTGGGAAAAGCCATGAGACTTGAAAGTAGAGACTCAGACAGATGTGTAGGGCTGTGTTGGTTGTGGTGCTGATTGATTTACAATGGATTATAGGTTTCTGTGACATTGGGGACTATCCTACCACTTGGGTAAATATCAGCGGGGTCACCTGTGGTGAGGTCACCAGAGGAGTTTCCAGAAGAAGAAAGATTAGAAACCAAGGCCTGGCAGTGATCTGCTTCTGAAAATTAGCCAACCTCAACCATATGGGACCCAACAGTGAAAGCCAAAACCACCACATCCAGTTGGACCTCATTAAAATAAAAAATTTTGGTTCCAGCACACCAGCTGGTGGGCCCACGAGGTGTCAAAGGGATCAGTTATCAGGCTTCAAGAACTAAAAATCATAACACTGTGTGTTCACCTTCCTGATATGATCACTGATGACAATTGTGTGCATAAGCAAATGTGGTGAAGAAAGCTGATGGTGCCCGGTTACGAAAAGATGTAGCATCTGGGGTCTTAAAGGCTTGAAAGTAAACAAGCAGCCATCTGGCTCACAAGCAACAAAGCCCACATCGAAGAATCACACCAGCCTGTATGATCATGAGGTGTCCATGGGATCAGGTTTCAGGCATCAAAGAACTAAAAATTATATCATTATAAATGAGGGGGAGTACAGATTGGGGACCCAAAGCCCATTAATCAGTGAAGAAACATCCTCTTACAGAGGGGTTGCAGGGAGGAGATCTGCCAGTCAAGGTACAGTGTAGTAACAATGAAATATGCAACTTTCCTCTAGTTCTCTAATGCTTCCTCCTACCCATGATCATAATCCCAATTCTACCTGACAATTCCAGCTAAAGCAGGGTATATACACTGGAGATGGAAACATGGGGAGGATAGATGATCCCTTCAGGACCAGTGGTGGGAGTGGTGATACTGGGAGGGTGGAATAGAAAGGGGGAACTAATTTCAGGGATATACATATAACCTCTCTCTGGGGTATGGACAATAGGGAAGTAAGTGAAGGGGTACATTGGATAGTGTAGATATGAAAGAGTAATAACAATTTGTAAATTAAGTGTTCATGGAGGAGGCGGAGGAGGAAGGAAAGGAAATATGGGAAGCTGGTAGCGGGGGCTAAGCTGAGGGAGAATATCTTGAGAGTGATGATGGCAACAAGAGGACAAATGTGTTCTGCATACAATTGACATACGTATTGATTATGATGGAAGTTGTATGAGCCCCCAATGAAATGATTTATAACCCAAAAAAGGAGGAGGAAAGAGCTTATACCAAGGGCTCAAGTAGAGAATATTTGGAAATGAAGATGGCAACATGTGTACAAATATGCTTGATACAAATGATGTATGCAATGTTATAAGAGCTGTAAGAGCCCCCAGTAAAATCATTAAAAACATTTTGGGTTCTGTGTTAGTCCAGGTAGACTAGAGGAACAAATTCATAGACACGCATATGGATATAAGGGAATAGTTTATATACAAAAGAAAGAGAACATTGAGAAAGCATCCCAACTCAGTCAAGTTCAAAGTCATAAGTCCGATATTAGCCCATACATCTGATACCAGTCTATAATGTCTCCTTCCAACTCATGAAGTCACAGGCCAGTGGGTGCAGAGTCCCGGCACTGGCAGGGATCCCCTCATAGCTCCTCATTTCCAGGGCTCAGGGTCCGTCAACAGCATCCAGTGGTGGTAGAAGCAACTCATCGCTGGCAGGGGTCTCCAGGCGGCCTCTCTAACTTCAGAGGTCTGGTTCTATCAGGGCAAGGCCAAGTAGCTTCTCCTCCAGCTCCTCAGACGCTGCCATCTTGTCTTATCCATAGTTCGTTTTCTCTGAGACTAACTCCCAACAACTGGGGAGATAGCTTCTCATCTCCATGAGGGAAATGTCGTGAGATTTCCCAGAAGTCCCAGGAGAAAGCCATGCCCACACAGAGGTCTCATTGGCTGCTCAATGGCTATCTCCAGATTAACAGGCTAGACTCCACCCCTACATCTCAATCATTAAATTAACATAAGCACATGACCACCACAGGCTCCTTAAAAGACTTTACACATGTACCCCAAAAAGGGGATAGACAAGCCAGGTTACCAACATGGAGAATATCTTTAAGACCCATATATCTGACAAGTAATTTAATTATCAAATTATATAAAGAACTTCAACAACTCACTAGCAAAGAGATCGAAGGTTCTATCAAAAAATTAGCATAGGACTTGGGGAGACATTTCACCAAAGAGGACATTCAAACAGTCACCACACACAGGAAGTGATGTTCGACAGCATTGTAAAAACAGAGCGATACAGCAACAAAGAAGTAACCTGTCGCTCTCATTAGGCTGGCTAAGATCAACAACAAAGAGCAAGGATGGCGAGGATTTGAGCAACTGGGATCCCTGCCCACTGCTGGTGGGAATGCATAATGGTCAAGTTGTTATGGACAACAATGCAGTGGTGCCTTAAAAAACTACAAATAGAACCACTACATGCCCCAGCAAGTCCACACCAAGTTGTAGCCCAGAGACTTGAAAGTAGAGACTCGGACAGAGACGTGTATATCAGTATTCACTACAGCACTATTCACAATAGCCAAAAGGTGGGAGCACACTAAATGTTCATCCGCAGATGAACATATAAGCAAAAGGTCAGCCCATCTGTTGAAGAGATGAAGTCTTGATACCTGCTCCAGTAGGCAGAAAGCTTGAAGCTTTGATGTTGAGCATGAAGTAAGTCAAATACAAAGGACACATGCTTTATGGTTTACTTATAGGAAAAGACAAGAAGAGGCAACTGCATCACCAATCAGAGTACTGCCTCCAGTCGATGCTGATGCTTAGTGACCCAATAGGTAGGCCTAGGATTGTCCCTGTGACCTTCTGAGTCTGTAACTCTTCATGGAGGTAGAAAGTCCCATTTTTCTCCCTCATAGCAGCTGGTGGTTTTAACTGCTGGCCTTGAGGTTAGTAGACAGAGTGCTATCACCTTGCCACCAGGATTCCTTGGCAACTGGATCAAGAAGAACATTATTAGTCTTTAGCAGGGTTGAGAGGCAAGCGGAGGTGGAAGAAGGTAATTGCTTACAGAGCCGTGAATATTAGTTTCAGACCATGAAAAAATCACATTCCATAAAGGTAGAGTTGTGTGGGTAATTAATGTGATCATGTTGTCAATAAGTCAATAAGCTGTACATGTCTAAAAAGTTGAGTTTGCAAAAGATGTGTGATATATTTGCAACAAAGCGGGGAGAGAGAGGGGTAAACTGCTGGGGCTGTTTATGTATAACTGCATACCTCAGGGATTTGGATTCCTTGGATTGAAAGTTTAAGTCATAGTTTGAATGGGACATCCCTGGTAACTTGCCTAATATGTTTATTGTTTCTGTTCCAATTTGTAGTCCATTGTATAAGGTCTGGGGTCTAAACCCTTGTAGGTGACCATCGAAGTTGCAACAGTTAGTTTCTACTTAGAACACCAGAAGAAGAGTCAGGTGGGAGAGAGGGCAGGACATAGAATATATTGTTCATTTCCTCCATGAATAACTGCCTTCCTTTGCCTTGAGACCCAAACTGGATGTTGTCCAGCTACCATCACTGACCATTTCCATAAAACATTCTGTAACAGGATCCTGACGCCAGGGGCAAAGTGCAGAAGAGAATTTCATATTCTCATGTAGGCTGTATGAACTCCTAAAGTGATTGCCCTGAGATAATCTTTAAACCATAAATGAAAACTATCTCCTGAAGCCTTCTGAAAAACCAATAAGAGTTGGCTGAACCAGTCAAGCATGTGTGCTTTGAGCATGGTGCTCGCTTAAGACCTGTCTGTAGAGGATCAAACTTCAGTGACAAGTCTGACGGTTGGAGAGAAAGGTTGGGGAGCAGTGAGTTCATTTTAATGGGGGAGGAACAGCTCAGAAAAGGAAGGCAAGAAAGACCATACAACTCAAGGAAAGGAACTGGTATCACCGAATCGTACATAGATTTCACTTGTACACCTGGAAATGGTTTCACTGGCATATCCCCTGCTGGGTCTATTCTCAACAAAAATGAGGAAAGAAAATAAATCATACAAATAAAATCCCTTAAGAACCACAACAGAATATTATCCAATCCAGTGCTGGAAGATGAAGCCTTCCCCTCCCATGCCCACCTCCTTCACCCACCCCCCACCGCCAGGTCCAAAGTGGCCACAACTGTGCTGTGTTAAAGATGGAGCAAGACCAGTCCACATTTTGCACTGAAGTAGCTGGGGTTGTTGTGAGATGGCAATTAAAAACAGTTAGGGAGTGGGATGTCTTTGTAGTCTTCGCAGGAGGAGAAAACAGAAGATCCTTTTCAAGAGACTTGAGAGAATGTTGGGACAGAACCAAGAATACTTTTTCTACTTGAGGAATCTTTCGTGTAATAGCAAAAACTTGTCACCTCCCCTGGTGATAAACCTGGATGGTGACTCCAGAGGGAACCAGGAAGAGCAGCTTGCAAAGCTCTTGTCAACACGTTCCTGTCTTCCCCCAGCTGTAAGTGTAGCCTCAGAATTGATGGAAGACTCCTGAGACATGTCTATTCCAGATGGCTGCAGATCCTTGGGGACAATGGGATGGTTGCAGAAGTCCGCAAGCTAATTGCAACAGAATCTTCTCTGTAGACTGGATTAATATGTCTTAGATAAATATGTCCTATTTTCTTTCACACAGCAATAGATATTATTATGATTCATAATTATAATGAATTGAAAGGTGTTATGATTTTCCTAAAAAAATCTTTTGCTAGCGTTCTGTCTCTGTGGGCAGAAAGTGTCATTGCTTCTCAGGAGCAACAGTTAAATTTTCTTCCATTAAACAAAGGCCTTCCTATTTTAAAAGGGTGAGAGTTACTAATCTGTCAGTGCACATAGATTTTTCTTCATTCTTCAGGCAATGACCACATGCACGCTCAATGTTAATGTTATATGGTGTTCTTAGGAAAAGCTGAGGAACCCTGTAAAGTCTTCCTGCATTTGACAACAACTTTTAAGACCCCTTCAATATAGTTTGAGCCCATAAAATAGACTTGAGTTCCTAAGAGTCTGATCTTTCCCTGGCCTTGTGAGCAAGTTATGCATGCGAGGTGCAAAGGATTGAGTTACAATGTACACAATTGCCTATTATATCCCCAAAAGGTTCCTTGTTTGCCTTTCCTGCTTACATCTCAGGGCTGACCAGCCACAAGTAGCTGAGATCGTGAAAAAAGTTGAAGTGGCCCTCCTGAATGAGTATTCAGCACAATTGTTCTTGTGACCCTGAGCGCAATAGGTGAACTACCTACAGGCTTTGATCAGTGGTCTAGCCAGAGTCATTCACATCCTCGTTGAGCTCTGCCTTATACAAAGTTTTACCAAATTCAATTCACTCAGCAACTCAGAACCCTTTTACCCACTGTGTAATGACAGGGGACAGCTCAATTGGCAGGGGACAGGCTTTGATAACAATTGAGAGGAATATAGTCTGGATTCCCATAGCATCATTTCCTGTCTCTTTTCTCTCTTTTGCTTGATAAACTACACGATCTACTTTGTAGTCCAAAAGGAGCCAGTCACTAAAGTTTGGCAAGCTGATTATTAATTATTGCATTGAAAAAATATACTTTTTCCACATTAAAAGCTTGATCACAGAAATTTACTTGGCCACCATGTGTTTGGAAATACCACTTTAGTGTACCTGACATGTGGTTGCCCTAGAACCAAAAGTATAGTGCTATGCACAATGCAAAAATGTATCTTCATTTGTTCTGCTGAGTATTTCATGAATAGTTACTGAGTTTCACAAATAGAGCACTGAGTTCAAATCTTCTGCCTTTGTGTAATATTTAAAAAGGCATCTCCAAATATGTACTCAGAGTGCCTTACCGCTATTCTCTCCAGCTCCTATGGTGGCTTTCCTTTGGTTTTTTTCTCTCTTCTTTTTGAGCTGTTTTTCACTTTCTCAACTGCTAACCGTTTCTTAAAGATTCAACTATTCTCATATTCACCATCGGCAAAGATTGCCGTCAGCTGCTGTGAAGCCCACTCTGATCCAGAGTGACTTTACCTAAAACTAATCAAAATGTTGCCAGATCCTGCATTTCCCCAAGGGTCCCCCACAGCACACCCTGCTGGCCTCCTCTCCTTTAGAGCCTGATCTCTCCCAGGGATGTGTCCAAAGCAAGTGAGTTGGACAATGGTTTGTTGTGATTCACAGGACTTGGGTTGGCTGATCTTGTTTTTAGAGTCTGTCTTAGTCTAAAAGCTCCGCGGAAACCTGTCCACTCTGGATGAGTCTTCTGGTATTTGAAATAATAGTCGAACCCTAACTTTCAACAAGACACACTGACAAGTGGACCACCACAGTGTGACATAGAGGCAGTGGATACACTTCCTCAAGTGGAGGAAGACCTTCCATAAGATGGATTGACACAGTGACTGCAACAATGAACTCAAACATAATGATTTCAGGGATGGTACAGGATTCTGTTACATGAATCACTAGCAGTGACACACTCAGATTGAATGACAACATGTATTTATGCTGTCCAGTGGCATGGAGCTGATTCTGACTCTTAGAATGCTATACAGTGAGTAGAACTGCCCCATACCTTCTTACTGGCTATTCTCCGTACAGTCTACCATACCATCTCTAGCTTTGTTTCTATCACCAAGTTCATATTTTCCAATGACTATTCCTTCCTTTTTATTTCCAACTTTAGCATTTCAATCACCAGGTAATATCAATGCATCTTGATAGCATATTTGATCAATTTCTGATTGAGGTTGTTCATAGAATTCTCCAATTTTTTCATCACTGTTTTTTGTGTGTTAGTCTGGGTAGACTAGAGAAACAAATCCATAGGCTCTCAAAAATGTATTTAAGAAAGAGCTTTATCTACTAGAGCAATTGAATATAGAGAAAACATCCCAGCCCTGTCCAGATCAAGTCTGTAATCTAATATTAGCCCATGTGTCCGATACCAATCTTTAATGTCCTCTTCAGACTCATGAAACACGTGCAATGACACCGAATGCAGGAAGATCACAAGCCAGTGGATGGGCAGTCCTATAAATCCAATGGTGCTGTAAGCATCTCAGCACCAGCAGGGGTCTCCACGTGGTTTCTCCAACTCCCAGGGCTGCATCAGGGTAGGTCCATGTGGCTTCTCCTCAGGGATGTGTCACAGGCAGTCAGCCAAGGCAAAGAGCTCCAAGGAAGTGTCTTCTGCCTCCAAGGAGGAAATCCAGGAGTTCCCAGAATCCTCAGGGGAAGGCCATGCCCCAAACAGAGGCCTCATTGACTATATGCTGATTGACAGACTAGACTCCACCTCATTCACTCTTAATTCTCTCAGGTTCCAAAGTGACACCAGATTATGTGACTATCACAGTACATACATATTGAATGACGCCAGAGCATCCAAAGAAGACAGAAAAATACACCTAGTCACTGTACCAAAAAGTACGAGTTGACATTCCACCATTTTGGGAGGCAGCATATGAGCAAGAACTAATGGTACTAAAGGACAAAGTTCAAGAGCCACTGACCGCTTTATCTAAAAACAAGACTCCAGGAATTGATGGAACAACAATTGAACTGTTTCAACAAGCTGGTATAGCACTAGAAGTATTCACTCATCTGTGCCCTGACATTTGGAAGGCTGGCTGGAAGAATTTGGCTAATTGACTGGAAGAGATCCATATTTATATCCATTTAAAGAAAGGTGATTTAACAGTATACTCAAACTACAGACCAATATCATTAATGTCACATACAAGTAAAATTTTGCAGAACATCCAAAGGTGCATTGACAGAGAGCTGGCAGAGGGTCAGATCTGATTCAGAAGAGGACATGAAACAAAGAAAATCATTGCTGAGGGCAGATGGACCTTACCTCAAAAGTAGAGACTACCAGGAAGATTCTTGCTTGTGTTTCATTGACTATGTCAACACATTCTACTGCATGGATCATAACAAATTATAGATAACCTTGGTAAGAAGGGAATTCCAGAACACTTCATTGTGCTCTTTTGGAACTCATACATGGATCAAGAGGTAGTTATAAGAAGGGAACAAGAGAACATTGCAAGCTTTAAAATCAGGAAGAGAATGCATAAGGGTGGTATCTTTTCACCATACTTATTCTATCGATATGCTGAGCAAATAATCAGAGAAGCTGGCTTCTTTCAAGAACTTTGTGGCGTCAGGATTGGAGGAAGGCTTCTTAACAACCTATAATATGCAGATAACAGAAACTTGCTTGCTGAAAGTGACTTGAGGCACTTGCTGGTGAAGATCAAGAGTTGTATGGATAACAACTCAGTATCAAGAAGGCCACATCCTTATAAGTGGATCCATAGAGCACAGCATGGTAAGTGGAGGAGAAAGTTGAAGGTGTCAATGATTTTGTTTTGCTTGAATCCACAATCATGCAACAGTCAAGAGATGAAAAGACACATTGCATTAGGTAAAGACGCTGCACAAGACCTCTTAGAGTACTGATTATCTATGAAATGTTTGGACTTGGTGGATCATAACACACTGTGGATAACCTTGAGGAGAATGAGAATCCCACAACTTCATTGTGCATATGTGGAACCTGTGCGTAGATCAAGAGGTCATGGTACAAATAAAACAAGGAAATGCCACATGATTTATGATCAAGAAAGGTGGGAGTCAGGGCTGCATCATCTCTCAATCCTTATTTAATCTGTATGCTTGCAAATCATCAGAGAAGCCGGATTATGTGAAGAAGAATGCGATGCCAGGATTGCAGGAAGGTTTATCAACAACTTTTCATGTGCAGATGACACGGTCTTCCTGTCTGAAAGTGAAACAGAATGAAGCCCTTTCTGATGCAGAACAAGGACTGCAGCCTGTCGTATGGATTACAATTCCATGTAAGGAAAACAAAAATCCTCACAACTGTACCAGTAGGCAACATTTCAATAAAAGGGAGAGATTGAAATTGTTAAAGCTTTTTGTCTTGCATAGGCCCACAATCAATGCTCCTGGAAGCAGCAATCAAGACATCAAAGGATGCATTGTGTTGGGTAAATTGGCTGGACAGGACCTCTTTACCGCATTGAAAAACACAGGCGTTACTTAGAGGAGTAAGGTGCCCCTGACCCAAGCCATGGTATTCTCAATTGCCTCATATACATGTGAAAGTTTGACATTGAATAAGAAAGAATGTATTTGAATTGTGGTGCTGAAGAAGAATATTGAAAGGACCGTGGACTGCTACAAGGACAAACAAGACTGTCTTAAAAGAAGCACAGTAGAGTGCTTATGTCAGTATGGGTAAACTAGGGAAACAAATCCACAGAAATTCTTATGTATATGAGAGAGTTTTATATGAAAGGTAAGTATACATTAAGACAGCATCCCAATCCAGTGCTGTCTAAGCCTAGAAGTCGAACATTAGTCCATATGGCCAACACTGATCTACAAAGTACTCCTCAATGTCACAAAACACATGCAATGATGCCAACTGCAGGGGCAAAGCAGAATCAGTGAGTGCATAAACATCTCAGCCTCCACGCAGCTGCTCCAGCACCCAGAGCTGCATTGGGGTAGGTCCATGTGGCTTCTCCTCAGGGATGTCTAATGCAGGAAGTGAGTCTTGCCACCTGAAGCAGGGAACTGGCTAAGGCAGCTGCACTCTGGTCTGACCATCAGAGAGCAAGAGACCCACGAACTAGGAAGGCGAGGCTCAATGAGCCATTTATCTCTCTGCCCTTCAATTAACCCCACATGTGTTTATCGGCCAGGTTGGCACAATAAACCTTAACTATCTCAGTGCTTCTTAGAGTCCAGGATGTGGAGACTTCTCCTTGTATACTTTCGACGTGTTGTCAGGAGAGACCAGTTGCTGGAGAGGGAAGAGAAGTTTGGTGAAGTAGAGGGGCAGGAAAGAAGATAGATGGACACAGTGGCTGCAACCATGATGGGCTCAAGCCCAGTAGTCATTGTGAGGAGGTGCAGGACCAGCACAGTTTTGTGCAGTCGTATGTGAGACCACTATGAGTGAGGTGACTCACTTGCAGTCACCCCCGCCACCACCTTTTCTCCTGTGGAAAAGCTGTTGGGTCTGAAGCACCAGCATTTCAGCCAGCAGCCATGAGCTGAACCATTTTGCCACCGCGTCTCCATTTGGGTTGATTTTGTTGTTCTTTTGAGCCATTGAATCCATTTCTCAAACACTGTCTTTGACAAAGTAGTCCTACTGAGGCGCTGGTCTCTACAGGAGCAGACTGCCACAGCTTTCATCTTGGGGAAGAGGTGGTAGGTTTGAACTGCCAATCCGCCAGTCAGCAGTTGAGCGCATAACTAGCCTCTGTGTCACTAGAGCTTCTCTGTGTAGGTCTGTGTGTGTGTGTTATGGAAATCAATGAGATTTTTTTTTCCCTTCCCGTAAGTTGAAACACAGCCTCAGTCCTATGTGTTGTGTTTGGAATTCATTTCCATTCCTTTCATTTTGGGGCTGTTGTAGTTCAAGGCCTAAATCATTGCCGGAGACACAGAGTTCTGAACATGGCTGTTTCATTGATTCCATGCTCACAACTCAAACCTGAGTTGATCAAGTGGCCCCACTCCATGGCACAGAAGAGCCAGCAACTCCGTTGTGTTTCTGTTCACCTGGCTGGCTGTGGAGTCCAGTTGTTTGGTTTGAGACTCATCTTGATGTTGCCAGAAGGCATTTTATTTCTGTGATTCATATTTACAGCCAACTGACTCTTAGGAGATTTACTTCTGATAAACTAAAACTGGGGGTTCTTGGGAAAAGGATTCCACTGGATTTTCCAGGCTTCCTGTCCAACCCTGTGAATTTTGTTCTTGCCCATCCCAGCAATCCCAGGAGCCAATTCTTTAAAAGCAATTAATCTCTCTCTCTGTATAGCTCTAGATAGATGTGTCACACACACATACTCATGCATGGGGTTATGTAAAAAAAATGACTGCCACCAAATCATAGAAACTGTTATTTAAAAAACATATCAAAAAGTAAAGTTTGCTTCTTGACATATACTCCGTCTAATGCTATACACTTCTGAAGGTTGGGGTTCCATCTCATCAACTTTCCCAAAAGACCAAAAAGGAATTCAATACATTTGAATTATGTTGTTGGCAATGAATATTGAAAGTACCATGGACGGCCAGAAGAATAAACAAATCTGTCTAGGGAGGAGGACAGCTAAGAATTCTCCTTAGAAGCCAGGACAGCAAGACTTTGTCTCACATTCTTTGGACACGCTATCAGGAGAGAACAGTCTCTGGAGAAGGACACCTGCTAGCCCAGCAGCCTGGAAAAGAGGAAGGCCCCCGACAGGATGAAGTCCCACAACATCTGCCATCACCAGCTCACTCATACAAACTATGGTGAGGATGACGCAGGACTGGAGAGCAGTTTCTTCTGCTGTGCCAGACCCAACGACACCCAACACCAACAACCCTTCCCAGGTGAAAGTGCCCGTCAGCTTTGACATTCTTCAGGAGCTCAAGTCGTACTGATTTTCAAAGTTCTGGGAGAGTTGCACACAGGAAGCCTGGAGCCAGAGGTCAGGGCTATAGAGCAGATGGAGAAAGATTTTCCATGGACATTCTCGTAGGGTCACTAGGCTGACTCTCCTCAGAGAATGGGCTGCTACATTGACATGGTGGCATAAAATCCTCAGTACACCCTTCCTAGCATTTTTTTTTTTTCACCAATGTATTTTCAGGTGTTTTGTTTTTTTTTTTTAACTTTTCACCAATGTATTTTCAGGTGTATTTTTTAACTTCATCATAATAAACTCCCCTAAATAGCTCATGTCCTCCAGGAAAATACATCAAGGTAACCCCTTTGGGAATCCCCCAAACCAGTTGCCATAACCTTCAGAGTTGACTGCTTGGCCTGAAATGCATCTGTGAGGGCTTTCCAACGTTCCTGAAGATGTTTGATCCCTCTAAACAGTGTTGTCTCATGTGAAACAGCATTCCCATGAATGTATTGATTTAGGACAATGTCTAGTTGAGTGCTCTTAAACTTTTTTTTCTTTTTTTTTAAATAAATTTTCTTATTGGTGGCTCCTACAACTCATATCACGATCGATACATACATCAATTGTTTGCAGACCACATTTGCACATTTGTTGCCATCATCATTCTTGAAACATTCTCCTTTTACTTAGGCCCCTGGTATCAGCTCCCCATATTTCCCCTGACCTCAAAATTATTTATCCCATGGTATGCACACACACACACACACACACACACACACACGTATCCTTTTTTTATTCAAGATACTCAAATGAGAGTAAGATGAGTGTATGACTGAGAGAATTTGTCGGCATTCATCCACTGATAGCAGGAACATATTTAAACATACTTGGTTTGGAATAAACCCATACATACATTTGAATCATAGTAGCAATATTTTTTTTCTTACCTGTGTGTGTGCATGTGTCTACAAAGAGGCTTAAAATTGTTCATGGAAAGTGGAATTGAAAGATAATGGAATTTTTCCATGAATTTTTTTGAAGACCCTGGTATACATTGTCATTAGATCAAGTTATTCCCCAACCATGTGACCTCATGCACAACAGAAACACTGGTTCTGCTCCAACTCTCATAAGTTTGCCACATGTGAGCTTTTAGTGTACAGCCACTCTTTCAGTCATCTGATGGATGCCCGTCCCTCCCCTTTAACCTGCAGGATGTCCTCCAGAGACTGGTCCCTTTTGGTAGTGTGGTCACAGTCGGTAGGTGGTTCAAAGTATCTTCCTACCTAGTCTGTCTGTGACCTGTCTCACAGCAACACACCGCTCTCCAGAGACAGATGGATGGTGACTGTAAGGGAGGAGATCTTGATACAGGTCTTCTCCATGGAACTTTCTATTACTGAACCCATGTGCCCATGTGCAGAAAGTGGTCACCCCAGAATAGAGGTTCCAGCCCAGACAGGAAGGCACCTGTCAGGAATCTAGCTAGCAATCAACGAATCCTTCCCAGCCCTGCAAACCCATCCTGAATTGCCAGAGAAGAGAACCAAGGTTTGGGCCAGGTGGACCAGGACTTGGTGGGAAAGCTTCCCTCAGCTAATGAAGGGGAAGGCAGTGAATTCTATTTACCTGTTATGTTTATTCTGCTATTAAAAATCATGCTCTTATTAAAATTGTTTCTGAAGCAAGCTTTCAGGAGGCCAAAACAAACTCCTTTCAGTTTTGGAATGGGGTGGGGAATGTGGTTTGGGTTCTGATCTGTAGTTTATCAAACAATGTTCTCAGACTCCTCTCTTCCTCTGTGTCTTCAAAAAATCCTTGCCTGGCTAGTAACTTACAGATAATTCATGCGCCTATCTTTAAAGCTAAAAATTGTGTAGATGCATAGATGCTACTTGAGTTTAAGGTATTGGGGTTTTTTTTTCAACTTAATATTCAGAACGTTTTTGTTTCAATACTTGGCATTGATCAGTGCCAGTGCCATTGGAGTCTGGTAGCATCGTGGGCAAACCACACGGTCAACAGTTTGAAAACACCAGCTGCTCTTCAAGAGAAAGATGAAGCTTTCTACCCACCTAAAGATGTAAAGCCTTGGAAATCCACAGAAGCAGTTCTACCCTACCCCCAAGTGTCCCTGTGATCCAGAATAGACTCCATGGCAGTGAATTGTTTGGGTGTTTCGAGACAGCCTGAGGGGTGTGCTCAGTCCAATCTAGGAGTACAGGTTTTAGTTTGCTTTATGCCCCCACCCCGAATGTCTTGGCTTCAAGCAAGTAGATAGATGGTCGCCATTAAGTCAGTTCCCACTCCTGGTGAACTCAGATGCAGAAGAAAGAAACACGTCCCAGTCCCTGGTTGGTCCTCACTACCTGCTGCTGGTATGTTTGAATCCATGAACCCACGCTCCTTCACCAACCCATCTCATAGGGGCTCTCTCTCCCTCCTTGGCCCTCTGCCTCATCAAACAAGAAGCCCTCCTCCAGAGACCGATTCCTCCTGATGCTGTGTCCTAAAGCAAGGGCCTCAGACCATGGAATCTTGAAGATTTCCATTGGTTTATCTGAAGATGTGGGTTGCTGGGCCTTCCTTTCTAACATCTCTTCTTCTGAAAACTGTCCACCTCAGGTGGGGGTGAAGGTGGGGTGGGGTGGGGTGGGGTTCCAACTCCTTGTCTGACCACAACAGACCAGCCACCACGGTACTACAAATTGACAGGTAGGAGGTGGTTGACTCTGGAGGGTTCAGCTTACAACCACCAGGATATTTGTGTCTTTCTTCCTCTCTCTTCCCTTTCTTGCCCCCTCCCCTGCCTACTTTATCCCCCCATTTAAAAAAATCCACCTCCTTTCAGTTTGTTTTTAAGGAATGAAGAAATGTTCCCATCCCTGACCCACAGCTGCAGCCCATTAACCTTTGCTGACATCTAGGCAGCCCTGAGTCCCGGGAGACCTCAACACAGATGCACTCTTGCTGTTCTGGGCGGCTTGCCCAGTCAAGTGTGGGGGAGAGGCGGCCTCTCTCTTGGGCTAGACACACACGAATAGAACAAAATATCTTCCCAACAGAAAATCTTAACGCAGGAAAGGGCTGGTCCCAAGTGCTTTGGCGACAGAGCACGTCAAACGTGGCTGGTCTCCATCAAAGTGAACAGTCAGAGTCAAGGACACAATGGAGTTGGAAGAATTAGTGTAAAAAATGAACGTAAGAAGCCTCATTAACAATTTCATGTGGGTTGCATCTTGAAAGGCTAATACTTGGAAGATACAACGTGTTGGTTTTAATAAGTTATTGTTAAAACCAACACGTCAAGGATTTGCCTTTTACCATGATTTAGTGTAGATGTGTGGCTTGTCATAGTTCATGTGGTGGTGGTGGTGGTGGTTATTGTTATTGGTAGATGCCACTGGTTTGGCTCCGATTCATGGAGGCTGTATTACACACTACCCAGTCCCACACCCTCTTCACAATTGTTTCTTTGTTGGAATCTGTTGCGACAGAGTTGGTGCCAGTCCATCTCTCGGAGGTCTTCCTCATTTTCTCTGACCCTCTACTGTCTCCAAGCATGATTTCCTTTCTCCAGAGACTGGTCCCTCCAGGGAACGTGTCTGAAGTCTCAACATCCTCGATTCTGGGGGACAATCTGTCTGTACTTCTTCCAAGACAGATATGTTTGTTTTTTCTGGTCTTCTGTGATCCTTGCCATCTTCTTTGCCACCACCCTACTTCAAAGGCATTAGTTCTTCTTTGGTCTGCCTTTATTGTCCAGTTTTCATATCTATATCGGACAATTGAAAACATCATGACTTGGGTTAGGTGTTCCCAAAATGATGTCTTTGCTTTGGAATATATTAAAAGGTCTTTTATAACAGACTTGCCCAATGGAATATGTAGTTTGATTACTTGATGCTGTTTCTATGAGCATTGATGGTGGATGTAACTAAAATAAAATCATTGAGTGCTTCAACCTCTTCATCAAGATCACCGTGGTGCTTACTGGTTGTGAGGATTATTGTTTGCTTTAGTTGGGATGTCATCTGCACTGAAAGCTGTATGTCCACAGAAGCTAGGAATCACCTACCTTTGAGGGTGGTTCCCCAACATATCAAAAAATGAAACATTCCTCCAATGTGGTGAGCATGAGACCTTCAAGTAATATTTTATTCACAACAGACATTGTGAATAGGGTTTCTACAAGTCTGTTCTGACTCAGAGTGACCTGATAGGCAACAGAACCAAACACCACCTGGTTCTGTACCATCCTCTCAATTATTCTTATGTTTGAGCCCATTGTTGCAACCACTGTGTCAGTCCATCTTGTGAAGGATCTTCCTCCTTTACTGGCTGCCCTCCTACTTTACCAAGCCTGGGGTTCTTCCCCAGGGATTGGTCTCTCCTGATAACATGCCCAGAGTACGTGAGAAAAAGTCCCAATGCCTCTCCACAGAGGAGGATTCTGGCTATACTTCTTTCTTCCAAGATGGCGGTGTTTGTTCTTTGGGCAGTCTGTGGCACTTTCAGCATGCTTCACCAGCACCCTCATGCAACTACATGGCTTCTTCATTGGACTTCCATACTCCTTATTTCTCATCTCCTGCAGAGAGATCGACATTGCCTGAGAACAGAGTCAGTGGAGAACTTGCAATGACCTGTTTATAATATCAATTAAACTCAAGAGGAGCTCAAGTCTCCTTCTCTTCAGCTTCTGTATATCTCTTGGTGAGAGAGTACAACAGATGAGAAACCTACCTATAGAGATCAATCCCTCCCCCGGCTGGTCAGCAGTGTTTTTCCCACTAAATCTGGGACACTCGCTTGCCTTCCCCACCAGGGCTCCAGGACAGACTCCTGACTGACTACAAGTGATCAGTAGTGAGAGGCTCTTGTTATCCAGAGACCCACATGCTTCCCACACCCCTCTCTGGGGAGGGTGTTCACACACAGCCTCTGCTCCGTGGACCGAGTTCACAGCAGCTCCCAGGTGATGCTGACCTGTGGTCCCTACCAAGCAGGAACTCCTCTCATTCGCATTTGCTCGTGTTTCAGTTTTAAGAAATGATGCTGCGTCTGGGGTCTTAAAGGCTTGGAGATAAACAAGTGGTCAACTAGCTCAGAAGCAACAAAGTCACATGGAAGAAGTATATCAGCCTGTGGGACCATGAGGCATCGAAGGTATCAGGTATCAGTCATCAAAGAACTAAAAATTATATCATTACAAATGAGGGGGAGTAAAGATTGGGGACCCAAAGCCCATCGGTAGGTGAAGGAACATCTCCTTACAGAAGGGTCTCAGGGAGGAGATGAGCCAGTTAAGACACAGTGTCTCAACAAACTGGAAACATGGGAAATCCAGGACAGATGATCCCTTCAGGACCAGTGGTGAAAGTGTGATACTGGGAGGGTGGAGGGAAGGTGGAGTAGAAAGGGGGAACCAATTGCAGGGATCTACATATAATCTCCTCCCTGGGGTATGGACAACAGGGAAGTAGATGAAGTGACACACCCTACAGTGTATGATATGAAAAAATAATGATAATTTGTATATTATTAAGGGTTCATGAGGGAGAGGGATTGGGGAGGGAGGATAAATATGAGGAGCTGATATCAAGGGCCTAGGTAGAAGGAAGATGTTTTGAGAATGATGATGGCAACAAATGGATGTATATATTGATCTGCATGCAATGGATGGATGTATTGATCGTGATAAGAGTTGTATGAGCCCCCAATAAAAGGGTTAAAAAAAAAGAAATGACGCTGCCTGCACACTTGGGGCATCAGCAGTGCCAAATTGAGAGTATATATATATATATATATTTCGAAATAAGGAAAAGGTTTATATACAAGAGGAACAGGACATTGAAAAAACATCCCAGCCCAGTCCAGTTCAAAGTCATAAGTCCGATATTAACCCATATGCCCTAATCAGTCTGTAAAGTCTCATTCTGATTCACGAAGTCACAGGTCAGTGGGTGCAGAGTCCCGGCACCAACAGGGGTCTCCCCATGGCTCCTCACTTCGAGGGCTCCGGGTCCATCAACAGCATCCCGTGCTGGCAGAAGTAACTCGTCGCTGGCAGAAGTGTCCATGTGGTCAACCCAGCTTCAGAGGTCTGACTCCATCAGGTCAAAGCCGTGTGGTCTCTCTGCCGCTTTTCCAGCTTCTCAGATGCTGCCATCTTGTCTTGTCCATGATTCATCATCTCTGAGACTAACTCTCAACAACTGGGGAGAGTATATTTTTATCATATGTTTAAGTTTTGATTTATATTTTTAAAAGTTTTAAATCTCAGAACATAATCATGTAAAAAAGTTAATATAAAAAGAAAACATTCCTTTTTTTTTTTTTTTTTTTTTGCTTTAAGGCAACAGAGTCCATTGTCTTTACAAAGGACTTCATAGCCAAACCATAGATTCAACCCCAGTGACCCTGTAAGGCAGGGTAGCATGGTCCCATGGGGTGGTACCTCATTACAGACATGGAAAGCCTCACCTTTCTCCCGCAGAGCAGCTGGTGGTTTTGAACCCCCATCCTTGTAGTTGGCAGGCCACTGCCCTAACTACTCAGGTCCCTGGGTTCCTTTGGCAATATCCAAGTATATATTAAAAGAATTCACCTTGTGAGCTGAGCCCTGGTGACAGAGTGGTTGTGTGCAGGACTGCGGCCCACTGGGTTGGTGGTGCAAATCCAGCAGCAGCTCTCCAGGAGCAAGGCTGGGCTTCCTACTCCCACCAGAGGGCAGTGATGCCCCCCCCCAAAATAAGTAAAAGAATTCCCCTTTATGTGCTATTGAAATTCCCGAAGAAGACACGGCCGTCAGCTTCCATAAGGATTTGCAGCCTCAGAACCATCCCAGTCAAGTCCGATATTAACCTATATGCCCTAAATCAGTCTGCAAAGTCTCCTTCCGATTCACGAAGTCACAGGTCAATGGGTGCAGAATCCCGGCACTGGCAGGGGTCTCCACATGGCTCCTCGCTTCCAGGGTTCTTCTTTGTCCCATAAGGTGGCTATGAGCTAGAATCTACTAGATGGCAGGGTTTGATAACTGCTTACTGTTGTTTTAGTAAAAGGTCATTTTATTGGAGGCTCTCACCGCTCTTATAGCAATCCATACATCAATTGTATCAAGCATGTTTGTACATAAGCTGCCAATGTTATTTCCTAAACATTTACTTTCTATTGAGTCCTTAGCATTAGCTCCTCTTCTCCCCCTCCCTCACCCCCTTCCGTGCTCTTGACCCCTTTATAAATTATTACTTTACTATTTCACACCAACCGCCATCTCCCTTCCCCTGTGGCTTCTGTTGTTCGTTCACCTGGGCGTGGGAATGGGATAACTATTTTGGGTTTTAGTTTTGCCTGTTGCCGATTTGTTCTGGAGGCCCTGCTGCAATATTGAGCATCTGTCTGCTGAAAGATGAAAATTACTAAGTGAAATGTTTTCTGAAAGCAGACTGTTAGGTTATATGTATGTTTAAAACCACTACTAATATTGAAAAGGGCCTCACGCTCGGTCAAATGGAGAGCCGGCAACAAAGATTAAGAACCTCCATCAATGGCCCGGCGTGGTGGCTGCCACAATGGACTCAAACGGAAGAACGGCTGTGAAGGCGGCTCTGGGCGCATCAGTCTTTCTCGCTGTGGTCCTGTTGTTCCTCTGGGGAGCACTTCGTGTGCAAGGGGCGGATGTAAGGATGACTGAAGGACTCCGCAGAGATTAATGAGGGGCAGGCTCATGGTCTAGGAATAACAAGCCCACCTCCCTGCTGGCCGCTGGTGGGTGTCTATCCCGGTGAAGCCCCACAAGCTCTAACCATGGAACTTCCTTTTCTCACACGCTAGGAGGCCAGAAGCCTGTCTGCTCAGGTCTGTCGGCCTGGTCTCTTCTGCGTTACTGCTCCTCCCCGATCTGTGGGTGGTCTGGCACCTCTCCCGGCATCTCGGCTTGCCCATCGATTCTTTTCCATCTCAGGAGGGATTGGCATAGGCATACCCTCTATCCAGCGGAGCCTAAACCAAACTCCCGGTCATCCAGGGGATTCTGACGCTGAGCGACCCTACAGGACAGGCTAGCACAGCTCATGTGACTTCCGAGATGCGAACAACTTTGTATGGCAGTCGCAAGCCCTGTCTGTCTCCCAAAGAGCACACTGTCTGCTTGACACAACAGAGGAAACGCATTCCCGAGGGAGATGGTAGCCACTGTGAGGTCAGGATTTGACAACACAAGTCTTGAGGGGACCCAGTTCAAGCCAGAGACTCCCTCTCTGACTCAGGGAGACTCCCTGCAAGAGAGCCAGACTGCCCGGGAGGGTTTTCTTGCCTCCAGCCATGTCAGCAAAGCAGACGGTCTCGTCTTTCTCCAGCAGAGCTATGGGGTGGGTTTGGATTTCTGACCTTCCAATTTGTTCCAGAGCAGGTAACCATCACCTCCTCAAGCTTTCCTTGCTGGCTGTCGTTTTCATGGTTGAATACCACCACGTCGGGCCAATGCATGGCGATCCAACGTACACCAGAATGGAACGTGACCGGCCCCGGCCCATGGTCACGGTTGCTGTGATGTTGGAGCCCATGGCTACAGCCCCTGGGTCGGGTCCATCGCCTTGATGGTCTTTCCCTTATTGTGCTGCCTCTTTTCCACTGGTGGTTCAAAGTCAGTCGCTGTCTTTGAGTCGGTTCTGACACACAGCAACCCCATCAGACAGGGGAGCCCCGGGCTTGTGGGTTTCTGAGACTGTAACTCTTTCCAGGAGTAGAAACTCCCATCTTCCTCCAGAGAAGCGGCTGGTGGTTATGAACTGTCGACCTTGTGGTGAGCATCCTGGCGAGGGACCCCAAGCCACTGGGGTTCTTTCCTTGATTGTTAGTAGCTAGAAACGATTCCTGGAGCCGGGGGGTTGCAAAGCAATGTGAATCCCCTAAGACTTAGCAGGAAGAACATGGCTGACCATCTGGTCTACCCATTGAACCTTGAGACTCCCCCAAGGAAGGGAGCTCTCTGTTCCTCCAGCCACCGATAGGCTGAGGTTCCTGGAGTGTCAGCAAGTGGCCCAGTAAGAAAATGCTCCCTGTGTGCTCCCATGCCCATGGCCCCACGGTCCTTCCTGACCTGAGATCGTCTCCCACGTGGGGGAACGCTGCGCACGATGTTTATACCAGATGGTGATTTATAACTTCTCTCTCTTCCTTGGCCATGTACATTCAAATGTCAGCTTGAGGAAATGTTTCAGAAAGGCACCAGGAAGAATTGTAAATAGAGCTGAATTAAGCAGAGGCAGAGGGATCCAGTAATCTTCTAGCATAGAGTACATCATTGTTGATGTAAAACAAAAGTCTTGGCAGAATTAAAAGACAGTTACAGAGACGGATGGTGCAAAGAGCAATTGGGCTCAGTAAATAAACACAGGGAAGCCAACATCTGCTGTTTAACCTTGAGCAATACCTTTCTCTCTGAATGACATCACTAGGCAACGGCCTGCCAAACAGAAAAATGTGACCAAGAGCCCCATTCCCGCTCCCCTTGCTCCAGAACAGCGTCAGCGTGCCAGGCTCAGAGGCCCTCAAATGCCAAGCTAGCCCCCAAAGACAGACGACTGTGGCCTTCCTTTTGGTCATTGTAGTTTGACTTGGTTGTCATCGTCGCCATTGGGAACAGATGCAGGAAGACGTATGGCAATTCAACCATAGCTTCATGCACAGCTCACGGGCACCGATTGCATGCTGCAACTTGGGTAACTGTCCTCGCCGATTTTCCTTCCAGTGATGCCATTTCCATGCAATGGGAGATGAGAGGCAAAACTGGGGCGCTGATGGAAAACAGGTTGGGGGCCGGGGGTACTTGGGGAGCCAAGGGCAGAAAGAGAGAAAAGAGTACAAGAGGAAACTTGGGATGGGAGGATGGAGATGTTTTGGATGATCTTTGTGGTAGAGACCCTATCTACATCTGATTGGGTTAGAGATAGAATTGGATGGCATCCTAACTTCCATACCTGTGGGTATCGCTTCATTTGGGACTGGGGGTTTCCTTGTTCTGCTCATGGAGTTTGTGTTAATGCTCATCACCACTGAGACGTAAAATGAGCAGTTTGGGTGCAAGGACATACATGTCAAGAGGAGTATGGAGGTCCTGGGGGGAGCCCTGGGAGAAATGCAGAGAAGATGCTAGAGACAGTGCGAAGAGGCTGTTCCCCCAGAACAGACAGAGAGCGTGCCAGCCTGGGGCCTGAACTCCCACTTCTGGCCACCTACAGTCAGAAAATAAATTCCTGTTGGTTAAAAGAACTATCGCACCACTGGCGATACTTCTGTGATGGCAACACAGAGACACTAAGGATTCCTGGACTTCTGCATTTATAATAGCCTCTCCATAAGGTTCATTTTAAATCGTTCAACATAAGGGGAAGGAGGAGAGTCAGCCGGTGAGAGCAGGAAGTGGATGAGACAGCTTGGGTTTTCCTTCGATTGTTTTAGGGGCTCTGCTTGCACGGCTGTTAACTGCTTGGCTGCTAACCAGAGGTCTGTGGTTTGGGCCCACCAGCCACCCTACAGGAAGAAGGTGTGATAAGTGGCTTACTTGAAAAGGACAGTCTTGGAGACTCAACAGGGCAGTTCTAGTCTGCCCTGTGGGGTCTCTCTGACTCAAAATGAACAGGGAGGCAGTGGGTTGGCGGGTCACATGTATACAGGTAGGTTAGAACCTGACCGCTCTTCTCTCGTGTGTTGTAGTGGGAAGTAGTTCGCTGTTCCTTCTCTGACAGGCGCGGAGGTCACCGTGGGCATTCTTGGGCTTTTGCACCCAACTCAGCTAGAGCAAAACTCTGAGACTCTTTGGTTCACCGAAAGTGAGCACAGCTCATGATCAAACTATGGAGCGAAACGTTACTCGAAAAGAGTAATTGCTGCAGCAGGCACCATGAGGGAGCTGCCAAGACGCGACTGGACCCGTTCCACCCCAGATATTGCTCTGAGTCTCTCAAGGTCATTGGACACCCAGAAAGTGGGTCGTCTTTCAGAATAACAGCGTCACTGTGGAGAAGCACCAAGTAAATCAAAGACCAGCTGGATTTGTTCCTAAATGTGGCAAAATACTTATTCGCTTCGAAGCACTATTAATCCTTCCATCAACCAGACAGAGAAGATGGATTTTATTGTCTGGATGGCCTTCACTTGTTCTTAGCACTTCATCTTCTTCTGGTTGAGTTGAAGGCATTAAAGTTTAAACGTGAAGCTTGAGCTCAGGAAATGCGAGGGTCCTGTTACTTCTTCCTTCTAAGTCTGAAACATTTGAAATGGAGTCTAATACCCAGTAGTTTTATAAAGCAAATTGAGGAAGGGAAGCAAACATTTTAACCGTGCAGTCTGAAATTATTTTGCCGAAGATATGCCATTACTAAAGCAAAAGCATTGTTTTTATTGAATTCCCCCCAGATAATTCTGCCTTTGGCAGCAAATCACTGAAAATCAAATGAGCGTAGACAATAGGGCATTTACTGGCTCCTGTGTCTGGAATTCTAGAAAGACACAGCAGG
>PVJH01029595.1:0-25832 GCA_004026705.1 Nesogale talazaci | reverse complement strand
GGTTTTTTTTGGGGGGGGGGCGGAATTCCATGATCTTTTAACTCCATTTCCTCACACATTTTCTGAAGCCCTCCTATAATATGAAAAGGTGGCTCCGTAAGGTTTGGGACTCCTATGTCCGGCATTTGCTCTGTAGTTCCGCACAGAGTAGCTTGGGTTTAGCTTCTCCGCACTCAGCTCCCACCTCCTCCCCTCCCACCCAGACCCCTCCCCTAAGTCTTAGAGACCTTGGTGTCCCAGAGGCAGGTTGCCAGCAGTGAGAGGCAGGGAGAAGCAGAGCTCTCCAGCCAGAGATGAGAGACAGGGATCTTTGGTCCACCAAGAGGCATGCTTGCACACTTGCTCAACCTATGGCCTCCTCCGGACCGTGTGCCTCCCATGTTTATTTTCTGCAAACACAATTTGGTCGGGATGAAAGTGGATAGAGTGGGGCACACAAAATATGATTAGGTAGCATGGATTCCACAGGGGCAGAGGGTTGGGACAGGCGCAAGAACAAGTTGTCCTTTTTCTAAGAGAGTGAGTCAGGGCCATACCCTTCTTCCCTCCCCCACCTGGCAGAGACCTAAGAATGTGGAGAGGCTGCGTGTGCGTTTGCACATGAATTCTCGACTGCCCTGGTGCAGGAGGGTCCTCTGGGTGGCAGACACAGTTTTCCAGGATTGGTGGCTCATAATTTCTCTCTTTATTTGGCGTTGCACTTTTGCTATGTTTGGAAACTATCCCCTCTCAGTTACAAATATTCATGTGAAAAACGCTAATTAGAAAAGAAAGCCGTACCTCCTGATACCAAAGCTACTTCTACAACTGTGTAAGCCAACTGACCCAACCAACATGGGGAATCAATGACGGCTTTGTTCAGCGAAGGGAAGGAAGCTTTTCAAAGCCTTCCCCCACCCCACACACACACCTAGAAAAGAACCAGCAATTTAACACCCCCACCAGCACATCCCAGCTCACCCATTTCAATCTGACAAACCCACTTGTATTTACAAATGATTACTAAATGTCAGTATCAGTTTATTGAGTAAAATGACATAAGCATGCATATGCTCAAACAGAACTAATGTTTTTCCCTTCTTGAGCAACAAGAAATTCTGCTTGAGTGTCCTGCCTGACAGGGTGGTTGATTATCCACCATGGGAAAACGTCAGTGTAAAACAGCCACAGGCCACTGTTGCTGGTAAAGGGTACTTGGTGGCCTAGCTACCCCTGGCATCCACAGGGCAGCACACAATAAGAGCATGTGCCCTTTTAAAATTATTCTTCCAAGAAAAAAATTATTCTTCCAAGTGCTCTGTCTTTCCACTTGCCTGCAAAACAGAATATTGGATTTTATAAGTGGTTTTGAAGCCCTGTTGCCATGATTTAAAGGAAGAAAAATGCGGTGATGAAGTTTCAGAATCCTATGGACAAAGATATTCAAGTCCTAAATGCCATTGACACGCAGAACATGGTGTGGATCAGAACAATGCAAATAGAAATATCTTTGCCAGACTGCGTCAGCAGGAGAGCAGTGATACGTCCACCGAAGGGATAAGGCAGAGTTTTCCAGCAGCATCACAACCTGGGCTACTGATAGGAGCACACCTTTCTGGGGCTCTTTTAGAGGCATCTGACTGGATGTGCAGCTGCATTTTAAAACGGAGATTCTGGTGCAAGTGAACCATTGGGACACAATCAGAGAAATGTGGCAAAAGTTACTTTTTTTCCTGAAAGTTACTCTTTAAACTTTGTCTTATCGTTTGTATTTTTTAATTGAGGTCCATCCAGACTTTTCAGTAAGATTTAATCAAATCTTGCAACGCTAGACTTAACTTTTCCATTTAGGATATTTATAGATAGATCTTTTTTCAAGTCCCACGAATACTTACCCTTTATTTATACAGAATACGTCTCTTCATTTATACAGAATACTTATCCTTTATTTATACAGAATACTACAGAGGTAGGAAGAAGCTAGATTTTATCACAAACTGTAAAGATGTTGCTGCCGTTAAGTGCCATCAAGTTCATCTGTAGTGTCCCTAGCTGTAAGACTGCCCTAGGCTGGAATTTTCAAGTCCACATGAGTCACGATCAACTCTGGGACAATGGGTATCCTGATCAATAATAGGTTCTTATCTTTATACTAGCAATAAGGTTTCTCTCCTTTTTCATTCTATGAGTCAGATGGTAAACTCGACAGCCTAGAACCATGCAGGAGAAGAGATAAAAACATAGGCACGTGTTACATGTTTTTATTGTGTTTATTTTCAATCAAATCAGGATTGCAATTCAGTGTGACCAAAACAGTCCTGCAGCTATGGAGAGAATGTTGGGTCTTTATCTCTCTGTAAATGCATATTGACAAGAGAGGTGAATATAGATGAATACTATAAACTAAAGGATCATTTTTCATTATTTCACAAAATGCCTTCCATATTTTTATAATAATGTTTCTACTGTGAAGCCACAAGTTCTCTGATGTTTGCCAATGGCTTTGCTGGTGTGTTTGGTGTATTTTTAAAAAAGAACATATGGGGCTGAGCCCCGGTGGCGTAGTGGTTGTGCGCGGGACTGCAGCCCACTGGGACGGAGGTTCAATTCCAGCAGTGGTGGGGCTGGGCCTCCTACTCCCACCACCGGAGAGCAGTGATGCCCCCCCCCCCAAAAAAAAAGAACATATGTTTTGCTTTCTCTTTTCAAGTGCCACCATTTTCTCTCTAAAGCTCTCAAGCAATCAGCCCATCTGACTCAGCAATTGTACAGATCTTGCTTCAGATCTTAAAGAAACAGCAGGCAAAAATACAATGACTCCCCTCTATTGAAAGCTGCCCCCCTCTAGAATAAGTAGCATATTTAAAACTTTAAGATCATTGTTAAGTGATTATATACAACATGGGACACAGTGAAGTTTAC
Organism: Nesogale talazaci; assembly: GCA_004026705.1. Taxonomy (NCBI): domain Eukaryota; kingdom Metazoa; phylum Chordata; class Mammalia; order Afrosoricida; family Tenrecidae; genus Nesogale; species Nesogale talazaci. The sequence goes on along the minus strand of PVJH01029595.1, from coordinate 22,931 downwards.
ACAGGGCAGCTTACATGCTAAGTATTGGACAAGCTAGATATATTTCAGACCACAAATGGAACATATTTCAGATAGCATGACTTTAAAAATTGATTTCTGAAAACATTGCTTCCCAAGCATATGCTCAAATTACACTTTCTTTCCAAAACAATTCTAAGAATCTTAATAGAGAATTTCTGTTTAACATGACCTCATTTACTTTTCACAGTATCTTTTTGTTTTAGGGGTGTGGTTCCCCCACATGACATGTGTTTAGGCTGAGGTGGGTGTGTGGCTTGCATTACCACTGACTGACTGACAAGTAGTTAGTACTCCTGGAATCTGGCTGTGCTTCTGAACCCAATGCCATCCCCACTTGCAACGGCTCTCGGTTTCAGTTCCATCTCTGTTAATGAGATGCCCTCTTGTAAGTGACTCCACACCCGTGGGCCTTTGTTTCCCTAGATAGATATTAGCCACACATGGCTCAGTGCTTCTTTATTTTGACTGAGTCAATTTAAAAGTTGACTGTGGTGATGATTGCACAGCACTTCTTAATATAACTAAACTGTTGAATGGTATGATATGCTAATTATAACCCAACAAAACTATTTCCCCCCAAAAAGCTCAGAAAAAGTAATGCTTTCCTGAAGTCCCTGTAGATGCCAAAAGTCATTGGTAAAGAGGTTAACTTCTTTCAGGAATATACTTGTTACTCAGAGTAAAACTGATTCCCTTTTAGATATAAATGTGAATTACTAAGTTTCACTGTAGTCTAACAGCTAAGAAATCTGTGGGCAGTGAGGAGCCACTTGGAAGGTAAGATGAAGGAGCGCTTCCTTGGAATTCACAGGATGAATAATAGTCTGTGGGTTGTATTTACTGGCCAGGTGGTACTAGGACTAAATAATACTCAGTATGTCCATGTTCTCATGCATAAGTCTGAGGTGAGACAGAGCCCTACAGTATTTACATAATAAGAACTAGATTAATTAGTTTGTAAGGGTACTTTATAAACTTTCAAGTAGCTCCATTTGTTAGTTTTGTTAAATGCCTAACTAAATTATGCCCTTCAGGAAGTTTATTCCTTTGTTTTGACAGTAATTGCCTAGCTCATTAGGCTTTAATGATTAAGAGTACTGGAAACTGCTGAACTGCATTTTACAGAAGGGTGAGATCAGAAAAGATATGTTTACTTAAGATCATGGTCAATTCCCAGATGTGACCCTCAATCCATTTAAATTTGATTACCTTTTAAAACCCATATGATGGGCCTTAGAATGGCAATGCATGAGGTCTTATAGTCCTTCAGCAGACAGCTACCGGGAACTGCTGTTTACTAAGGTGAGAAGATAAACATGCTTTGGAAACTGGGTTTGGGGTGGAGTCTTGATATGCCTTCAACTTGCCAGAAAGGTCAATAGGCCAGAATAATAATTCCTGTAGAAAATATTCAAGGTAAAGGGATTCTTCATTCCTTCAGGGTGATTGTCACAGTCTGAACTCCTGAACCTGGTCATTTTGGCACAGAACAAATCTAAAAATGCCTTTGTGAAGAAAAGTGTGTGCATGCTTACATGTGTCTCTTTGGAAGGTGGAAGAGAGTTTGGTGTGAGAAGTTTGTTGGGACTCAGGTGCTGTACAACAGAAACAAAGAAACAATGGCCTCTTCTTTTCAGACTCACCGCAGGGCTGTGTGGGAACCCACTGTCACAGCTGAGGGACCAGTCCATCTCATTGAGGGTCTTCCTTTGTTCCCTGACTGTCCACTTTATCGAGCATCATGTCCTCTTCCTGGAACTGGATTGTGCTGATAGCATTTCCAAAGTAGAGAGATGAAGCCTCATTAGCCTGGCTTCTAAAGAGCATGCCCAGCTATGCTTCTGCCAAAACACATATGTTCATTCTTTTTATAATCCATGGTATACTCAATATTCTTTGCCACACCATTATTCAATGGTGTCTTCCTAATTAATTGTCCAGGTTTTGTAGCCATGTAAGGCTACTGAAAATACCATGGCTAGAGGAAAGAACTAGGAGTCCAAGAACATTTATTGAGATATAAATACAGGCATATACATATGTAAATATATTTACATACAAGGATAGGGGAGTAGATCTATGTACATGTATTTATATGTAAAGTATTAAGGTAGCAGTTGGACAATGGGCCTCTTACTTAAGTACTCCCTCCATGCAAGAACATTTTTTTTCTAATAACCAGGCATTCTGTGATGTTCACCTTCCTGAAATGATTACTGGAGACAAAATGGGTGCATAAGCACATGTGACGAAAGCTGATGGTGTGTGGCTATCAAAAGCTATAGAGGCTGGGGGTCTTAAAGGCTTGAAGATAAATAAGTGATCATCTAGCTGAGAAGCAACAAAGCCCACATAGAAGAAGCACACCAGCCTGTGTGATCCTGAACTGTCAATGGGATCAGGTATCAGGCATCAAAGACCCAGAACAAAATATTCTATCAGTGGGAATGAGGGGGAGTGCGGAGTGGAGACCCAACACACATTTATAGATAATTGGACATCCCCTATGGACCGGTCACAAGGAAGAGACGAGCCACTCAGGGTGCAGAATAACACTGATGAAACATACAACTTTCCCCTAATTCTTTAATATTTCCCTGCCTCCTCCACTATCATGATCCCAATTCTACCTTACAAATCCAGCCAGACCAGAGCATGTACATGGGTACAGATAACAGCTGGAAACATAGGGAATCCAGGACAGATAAGCCCCCTCAAAACCAATAATAAGAATAGGGATACCAGAGGGTGAGGGAAAGGTGGGAGGAGAAATGGGGAACCAATGACAATGATCTGTATATATCCCTCTGCCCCCAGAGAGACCAGCAACAACAAAGTGGGTGAAGGGAGACAGGAGTTGGTGTAAGACATGAAAGTAATAAATAATAATTTACAAATTATCAAGGGCTCATGAAGGAGGAAGGGGAGAAGGGAGGGGAAAATGAACTGATTCCATGGGCTCAAGTTGAAAAAAAAAAACGTTTTGAAAATGATGATGGCAACCTTATGTACAAATGTGCTTGATACAATGAATGGATGTATGGGTTGTGATAAGAACTGTATGAACCCCCAATACATATATATATATATATGTGTGTGTGTGTGTGTGTGTGTGTGTGTGTGTGTTTAAATACCATTGTTTGGGAGAGGCACACTTTAGTCTTATTGGGGACATCATAACTTTTTAGCAGTATGGTACAGGGATGCCATCCTGATGCACACCTCTTCTGATTTCAGATGACACCATGTCCCCTTGTTCTTAAACAGCTAACTCGTGTTTTATGCACAGGTTCCACAGGCGTACAGTGAGCAACCTGACAGTCACCCTCAAAGCCGTCTGAGTGAGCATCTGCCTTGGCTGGGGATGGGGTGCCTTTAACCTTCAATGACACATGTCATGAAGAAGTTAAGACAAGGGTAGCCAAGAGACATAATTTCTAAAATACAAATCTGCCTTAGTGCTGAATTGGCTGAAATGTGTGGAAATCAGTGCAGCATAAAGATCACTCTCTTTTGCCTTCATTGTTTGATTCTTCTTAATGAAGGCATAATGTTTTCATCTTAACCATAAGAAGCAAGTGCAACTTAGCCCCTCAACTCAGAGGCTCAAAGGAGCACAGGAGTGGAAACGCCAAGTGCACGGTGCAAACACAGGAACAGAATGCATATTTCTGATTTGGGGAGGCAGGCGTGGTGCATTTCAGCTTGGCTTTGATTCTCCCTTCAGGAAGGAGCATCTCATGACGGTAAGGTGAGGAACAGGGACTCAGTCCGAGACTGCGTCCCTGTGGTCCTTTACAAGATCAAACAATAGTGGAGCTTCCGCACCCTGGAGGCCTGTGGAGGCAAATGACAATAAATGCAAGATTCTAGCGCCCCAGGGAGGCAGAGTACTTTTAAAGGGGCCTGGGAACAACCAGTCATCCATTAGAATAACAAAGCTTTTCAGTGCAGGGAGAAAAAAACTCACCGCAGTTGAGTTGTGCTGACTAATAGGGACCCCTGTGGTTTATGAGATTTTACTGTTTAGGGAGCTGCTGGGAGCCCCTGGTAGTTTCAAACTGCCAACTCTGAGGACCGTAGCCCAATGTGTAACCAGTATACTAGCAAGGACAGTCTAGAGTATCTTAAGAAATCATTAAGCAAACCATTCGACCATGCTTTGCTCAATTGTCACTTGCAAGAGTGCAAAGGAAGCCCTTCCATGACCTCTCTGTGAGTTGCAACATCCTTACATTCTAATCGCATGTATGTAACCACCAGGGTGGACCCAAGCATTGTGCAAATGGCACAGACCCAGACAATGTAGCCCTCCCTTATAAAGTCACCTGAGTCGGAGCTCTTTCAAAGGCAACTAATGACAACAACACGAGTGCTCACAGGAGCAATTCACACCGCATTATGTGTTCAGGAGGAGCAAACCGATTTTGTTAGTACCGAAGAATGGCCACCAACCCCTCCCGCCAGTCAGAGAAAAGGCCAGAGGGAATAGAGGTTTAGAAACGGCACATTCAGCTATCCCACTTCACTTTCTACTTGAAATGCGAGGTAAAAAGCAGAGCCGGTGGGAATGAGTGGATACTGCAGGAATATTGGGTTCCGAGCCACGCTCCCATGTGGCGTTCACGTCATGCTCCCACCATGAGTGAAGGAGGCGTGCTTCTCTTATTTTTTATTGTGTGTTTTCTGGTTTGAGAGGGGAGGTTTCCAGATCCAAATTTCTATTTCTGTGTGTTTTACTGCCTCAAAATAATTTTATTATATATATATAAGAATAAATCGGTTACTAAGAAGCTCTGTTTTCAGGGAGTTGGAAGGCAAAGCTGTGATGCCCTTTGGAAAGCGGTTTGCCTTATCAAGACGCAAATGTTTGCCAGGATGGACACAAATTAAGGGAGGCCACACCTTGGAGGAAATTGACTTTGATGGCTTAAGTGAGCGATAGTAAATGCCTTATCTAGTCTCGAGGCAAAGAGTATTGTGGTTTTGTTCAAATAATGGGCCAGGTAGAGGTTCTTTGGAAACTGCACAACCCCTTGACGTGTACCCTTCCTTTGCATGTTAAACATGTTACCTGTGTGTGCTCGTTTCTTATTTCCCAAAACATGCGGTTAACTTTCTTTGAGTGTCTGCTCTCTATCCAGTGGTCTTGCATATTTGACATGCCCTATCTCTCACCATAGCCTGCAGAGGTGAGTGTTAGACACCCGAATGGGGAGGGAATGGAAACGCCAAGAATTGCCGCAAAAATTCAAAGCTAGTCGATGATCAGTACCGTGGATCTGAGCTTAAAGACCAGGGTTTTTTCATCACCGAATTATATCTCCTCCTAGAGTATGTTTGCGTAAGGATCTGGTGGGGATTCTCATGCACATCTCTGAAATCCAAGCAAGTCACTGTGACGATAGAATCCCAGAGAGAGGAGCTGAGTTCCACGAGATCTGCAGTCAGCGTTTGTACTCCGCTCACTCATCCATGACCCCATGATCTGTCTTTGGGACAACAGTTAAAAGAAAGAAGAAGCAACCAATTGTGCACCTTTAGGACCTACATCTGGCAGCAGTGACTTCCAAGCTGTGAGATGGTTAAGCTTATGTGTCATCCTGGCTGGGACATGATTCTCAGTGATTTGGCCATTATTTAATATAATTCCATTTTGTGACCAGACATGGTCACCCTCTTTCACCGAACACTGAATTTTTGCATAATAAGTTGGTCTTTGGAAGCTAACTCTGTTGCTATGGGAGGCATGGATGCTCTAATCCTTTAGCCTTGGTAACACACCATCCTCCAATTTCTGTTTTCTTTCTTTTTTCTTTTTTTTTTTTGTTTTAGGGCATCACTGCCCTGGTGGTGGGAGTAGGAGGCCCAGCCTTTGCCCCTGTGGAGCAGGAATTGAACCTCCGTCCCAGTGGGCCGCAGTCCCTCGCACAACCACTACGCCACCAGGGCTCAGCCTCTTTCTTTTCTTTGTTTATAAGTCATTGTATTTGGGGCTCTTACAAGTCTTATAACAATCCATATATCAATTGTATGAAGCATATTTGTACGTATGTTGCCATCATTTTCAAACCATTTTCTTTCTACTTCAGACCTTGGTATCAGCTCCTCTTTTACAATTTCTTATCGATAAGTCAAAGGGATTGCTTTTTAGAAAGCAACTCGTTCAATCCCTGCCCATAGGCTCATACACTGAACACCTGCAAGGTTCTCTTTAGTAGCAATAGAAAACACTACAAATGTCTGGCAACAAAGGCATCACTAAATAATGTTATAGCCCATTCCTAAACAACCCCCTCACACCCCAGAACCTTATTTGAGAGTTGTGAAAGATATGCTGATGATGGGTGAGAAGAAGAGTTCATTTCAAAATTGAAATGTATGAACCAAGTAAACTCTTAAATGCAGAAAATTCCAGGGAGGCAACATTTTAACACATTGTGTCAGGTAGGGTTCTCCTAGAGAAATAAAATCAGGACACTAGTAATTCTTTTTATATATTTATATATAGAAAAAGGTATATAAGATAAGAAAGAAACGGTTAACTATAAAGCAGTTCAGATTGCTCGGTGCAACTCACTTGCATGAGACAGCTAGAAGACTGGCAGTCCTTCAAGTCTTGAGGGCCGCTGAGTAGTCCTCTGTAGAGCAATTCAGGCTATCTGGTCACAGGCAGCAAACAGCAGAGCAGGTCACCAACAGCCAGCCAGATGACACAGTCCACCAGTCCCCAGCTCAAGAGATATATATCCCAGGAGTGTGGCGAAGTAGGGCTTGAAGGAACCTCAACTCACAGCTCCAAAGTCCATGATTAGGTGTCCCACGGGTAGTGTTGCTTGTAGGTCAAGGCACAGGATGAACAAGGCAGCTCTCTGGTCCGAAGATCCGGAAGCAAGAGAGAGGGTGGGACTTGCCGAGCCCTTCCTATCTCTGCCCTTCAATTCATCCCGTGTGTTCATTGGCCATGCCATCACAACAGACTCACCAATCTTCTGTGGCCATGTTGGCATAACAAACCTACCCATCATAATCCACCCCTTGCCAACATGGCACCTGTACACAATTTTTTATCCATATAGAATTTCCAGACATCAATGAAATCAAACTTATACTTAATATCAAACATCTATCATACATATAAATGAGAACACACTGAGTCCAATTGTAGCTGATATATCATACATGAGCAAAGAAAAGATTCAATAAGCTCATAAACAGAAAATACATGAACAATCACAAACCTCACTTCTGCAATTGATCACGTGGTTGTAATTGGTAGGTAGAACTGCCTTCTTCTACTATCCATTCTGTATTACTTTTACCCTCAGCAATCACTTCAGCTGGTTGTGGTTTTTTGCCTGATGGGGTGACCCAGAGCTTCATTCCTGAGGGGTCTAGATCATTAGATGTCCTGTCATGATGGGGTTGCTGTAATTTACCATTAACTTTTATCACAGGGCATGGTAGCACTAAGAGTCGGCCTATGGGATCTCCTGGATTCCAGACATATTCCTCTTTACCCCCATTATTTAATACTAGTCCAATTTCTTCTTGATGATCTGGATCAATCACACCACTCAGTACAGTGACACCCTTCCTGATCTGTTGATCCAAAGGTATGAGAAGCCCAAAGTGACCAGGGGGCATTCTCAGCTGCCAGTTCAGTAGAATCCGTGCTGTGTTTCCAGGTAGGAGAGTTCCTTCCTTCAGGACCAGGACCTCTAGTCCCGAAGAACATAGGGTTGCTGGGACAGGAAGCAAAAATGCTGCAAGTGGGTCAATAGGAGTAATAGTAAGTGGTACCACTCCAGTTTCCACCCCTTGGTTCCTGGACCCATGAATCCTGACTATTGGAGACACAGCACCATATATTGGCCACTGGTTTAAAGCGTATACAGCTTCCTAGAGAATACCGCCCCAGCCTCGCAAGTTGTTGCCACTTAGTTTGCATTGCAGTTGTGTCTTCAGGAGCCCATTCCATTGTTCTATCAAGCCAGCTGCTTCAGGATGATGAGGAACATGATATGACCAGTGGATTCCATGGGCATGGGCCCATTGCCGCACTGAATTTGCTGTAAAGTGAGTTCCTTGATCTGAAGCAATGCTATGTGGGATGCCATGCCGGTGGATGAGGCATTCCGTTAGTCCATGAATGGTGGTTTGGGCAGAAGCATTGCATGCAGGGAAGGCAAATCCATATCCAGAATACGTATCTATTCCAGTCAGAACAAAGCGCTGCCCTCTCCAGGATGGGAGTGGTCCTATATAATCAACTTGCCACCAAGTTGCCAGTTGATCTCCCCAAGGAATGGTTCTGTACCTCAGACTTAATGTCGGTTTCTGCTGCTGGCAAATAGGGCGCTCAGCAGTGGCTGTGGCCAAGTCAGCCTTGGTGAGTGGCTGTCCATGTTGCTGTGCCCATGCATAACCTCCATCCCTGCCACCATGTTTACTTTGTTCATGTGCCCATTGGGCAATAATAGGAGTGGCAGAGGAAAGAGGAGAGCCAGTCTCCACAGTGCGTGTCATCTTATCTACCTGATTGTTAAAGCCCTCCTCTTCAGAGGTAACCTTTTGATGAGCATTTACATAAGACACAATTACATTTACTTTTTTGGCCCATTCTGAGAGATCCATCCACATACCTCTACCCCACTCCTAGTACCACTTGTGTCAGGCAGTGTTCTTTTAGAGAAATAAAATCAGGACACTAGTAATTCTTTTTATATATTTATATATAGAGAAAGGTATATAAGATATTAACTATAAGGCAGTACAGATTGCTCGGTGCAACTCACATGAGACAGCTATAAGACTGGCAGTCCTTCAAGTCTTGAGGGCCGCTGAGTAGTCCTCTGTAGAGCAATCCAGGCTATCTGGTCACAGGCAGTAAACAGCAGAGCAGGTCACCAACAGTTATCCAGATGACACAGTCCCATAGTCCCCAGCTCAAGAGATGTGTATCCCAGGAGTGTGGCGAAGTAGGGCTTGAAGGAACCTCAACTCACAGCAACACAGTCCACGGTTAGGTGTCCCACGGGTAGTGTTGTTTGGAAGTCAAGGCACAGGATGAACAAAGCAGCTCTCTGGTCCAAAGATCCAGAAGCAAGAGAGAGGGCGGGACTCGCTGGGACCTTCCTATCTCTGCCCTTCAATTCATCCCGTGTGTTCATTGGCCGTGCTGTCACAACAGACCCACTAATCTTCTGTGGCCATGTTGGCATAACAAACCTACCCATCACATACATCTCCCAACAAAATCATCCCAAAACAGTCCTCCTGTGTAATCTTTGGTATACTTTGTGAAGTTTATAGTTTAAATGTTTCTACAGATAGGAGGAGATCCAAGTGATAATGAGGAGGGAAGCATTCAGAACTAGATTAAGCAACTTGCAGGAGTTTTCCAGATTCAAATTTCTATCATGATGCATTTTACTAACTGAGAATAATCATACAGAAACACAATGGTTTCTGAAAGTGGAGATCCTGTTCCCTCAGTCCAGGTTGAAGGCAGCAATCCCAAAGAGAGGGGAAGCCCTGCTAAGTTGTTGTCCCCCCACCCCATGTACTCTCACTGATGCAACAGTGAGGAGTGCACCCCCTTCAACAGAACCTGGGACCTCTAGTTTGTACATTGTTACTTAGGCACTCTGGCCACACACACACACACACACACACACACACACACATTTGCTAAATTGTTTCATTTTCTTAGCTGGCCAGATAACTACAGTGGATCAAAATAATTCATCACAAGCCAGTCCTCAAAGTAAAACAAAACAACTCAATCCTCGATATTACAAAAGGAAATCTTTACGAAAAGAAGTAGAAAGAAAGTGGTTGCTTTTGTAGGCTACAAAGACTCCTCATTTCCCAAGAATCCTCTCCGGGGACACTTACCATAGTAAACTCCTTGGTTAGACTTTAAATGACATTTGTTTAAATCCAAGTTAGCTAAGGACAAGTACCATGGAATGCACTTGCTGGTTATGCACAAGTTTTCCTAGTTACAACTCTGGAAGCTGAAATTTCACTAGGAATAACCATGGTCAGTGTTCGCACATCTTACAGTATGCCTTTTATTCTTGCTAAAGTCCTGTGGAGCTGAGCGACTCCATCAGAGCAGCCATTCCATAGTTGTGCTGACCTGACTGAATCTCAGCGAGTATAAAGGGGGGTGGTGGGGAGGAGGAAATGTCCTCCATATCAAACTTCTAGAGACTTCCTTTTGAGACACATGGTCTTTTCTCAGTAACCCCATTTGGCGGTTGGTTCCACTTCCTGAGCCCCGGTACTGCCCTGGCAAAGCTCCTCCCTTTTCTATTTGTGGAAAAAGAATTCACACTTTACATACAAGCATGCTTTCTTTCTACTATTTAAAATTCTCACCAGTCAGATTGGGTACTGAGCTGGTAGAGTTCTTATCCAGGGGCTCCTGGAGGACCATTTTGTTTATGAGAGGTGACATCAAAGCAGTCTCGTGCCCACCTTATAGATAAGCACACCACCACTGGAAGGCGGGATGGCATGCTCACCCTTGGGAAGTAGGAGGCATGAGCAATAATACAGAAGACTCTCTTGACCCAATTCCCTTTCTGAACAAAGCCAAGGGCATGGGGGGGTTATTTAGAATAATTTTCTCTTGGGCTGATCACCTCCTCCTGCCCATCTGCCCCACTTTACTCATCATGCTTGGAGGGGCCCCACTGTAAGGGGGCAGGCCCTTCTCTCATCAAGCTGCTTTTTAAGGACCCTCCCACCCCCCAGTCAAGGATCCTCTTCTGATACTGAAGTACCACATCTTCCACTGGCAACCCGGGGCGGGTCTGAGAGGTCAGTTTTCACACTGTCTCTCCCCAGCCTCCCTTCTCCTAGACTGTTAATAGAGGCTCCCTTCCCTTGGATTCTTCCATCTCTCATCTCCTACCTTTCCCCACAACCAAATTCTGAAGGGATGTCCCCATAGCACACCGCCCCCCCCCTCACTTTTGCTCCTATTCTTGTTAATTCAGATTCGTTTGAATCGCCCTTTGTCAACATCCCCCTTTAGATCTCAGTGAATGACATCATAGGTGTGAAGATAATATTAGCTCTAGCCAAATCAACTTGAGAACTCTTCAGTTCACGTCCCTCTCCTTATTTCTGGCCCCTGTGAAATGTGATTCCATTTCACATTTGAAGGAATGCAGACTCAACACCAGCATCCCCAGGTGTACAATTTTATTTCTTCTGGAGTTGTACCCCTCAGGTCTGAATTGGCTTGGATGGATGCGTCAATTTGGCATAGGGACGGTGGAGAGGGGCCGGGGTGGGGGAGGGACTGCATTGGTCTGTGCTCCACCAGGCTAGTAGTTCCAAGCCACCAGCCGCTCAGAGGAAGAATTTCAGGCTCAGATGGTAAACACTGCTGTGACTTACTGGAAACCTCAAATGGCCTCATTTTGGCACTACGTGGGGCCGGGGGTGGGGGTGGAGTTTGTTCTTCAAATTCCAGTTGAGCTCCCAACAACTATACTTAGCCTGGAAAAAAAATTAATAGTCGTGTCAGACCGGTTCAGTCCAACAGCTCACAGTTAAGGAAACCCTCCTGAATGGATTGGTGGCATGTGACGTGTGGCTGTGGTTTTATATTGGCGAGACCATAGGCAGGCAAGATATCATGGTCCATGATGTTTGAAGACCAGTCTTTGACATCTGATTCTATTTCGTTTACCCTTTGAATGTTCTTGAACCACGTGTGACCAGACTGCTCGAATAGATGATTCTGAGAGAGAGAGAAGAGTTAGCATTCTCGAAAGGACGGCTCTGCCCTGTTCTTTCACCTTGCTCAATCAATCAGGATGGATGCAGTGGCAGTAGGTACAATTGAGGCAGGTCTGAAGCGCAGAGCGAACGGCACACACTCAAGGATGTCATAATCTTTCAGGGGTTCTGATGCCTGAGCGGTTTATCCAAAACCCACTCTTGCCATTTCCAATGCTGTCAGCCTGCGAGCTCGCAGTACTATGGACGTAGGATGCACAGTAGCGCACCTCAAACTCAAAACAGCCCAGTGAAGCAGGAAGTATTTTAGGTTTACCTAAGAAAGTATTTCCAGTAGGGAGAGGGGAAGTCGCCCTGTGGCGGTACCCTAAGTTCACCCTTTGCCTTGGGGCTCCACTTTACCAGCAGGAATGGCTTAGGGAGAAGGGGAATCTGTCACTTCCATGGCTCCCTGAACACTGTTGGCTACTTACACAGGGACCACACTCTGGTCCCTTCAGCTTTCTGGGACTGCCCTGGATCAGCACATTCTGTCTTTTTTTTTTGCAGCTGAGGGCCAGACAAGGCTTGCTTTTATTGAGTGACTGATTAATAGCATTGCCAAGGCCACGGTGTACAGAGAAGAGAGGGAGAGTTGATTTCTTGCGCTCTTCCTCCCTGGACAGAGACTTGATGATCACTTTTCACTTGGCCTGGAGTCCCTCCTCACGGTGCTGTACCTCCATGGGCTTAGGCCTGGGAGCCCCAGCCTGCTCAGCGAGGAGCTTCTTGCGAGCCTCGTCAGCCTTCAGCTTATGGATGTGTTGCATGAGAACCTGCTTGTTCTTGAGCACATTCCCCTTCACCTTCAGGGACAAGCTGTGATAGCTATGGCGGTCAATCTTCTTCGACTTGTGGTATCTCCCGAGCAGTCAGCGCAGAATCTTCATCCTCCCCATTACCATGCCCTTCTGGGGCATGGGAGCATTGGCAGTACCCATATGCCTGCCCCTCTGGCAGGCAGCGGGTGTTTTTAGTTTGTTTGTTTTCCGACATCGGTCCTGAGAATGGAAGGTCAAAGACTTGCGCATGATCAATGCCTGGATTGGCTGACGGGAGTTGGCATTGGCCCTTTCACTGATCTCATTGGTATCCAACCTGGCCGCGGAGGAGTATAGGCTGCGGGGAGCCTCTTAGGAAGCCTGAGCGAACTCCTGGCTGGGGCCTCAGCGCCAAAAGGAAAGAAGCCGCATCCCATCTCGTGTCTTTTTCCCGACTTGAGTCCGCGGACTGAGCGCACCTCGCCGCAGAGCGCGAGAAACCTACTCAAACCCAACCAACCACCGCGTCCCTGGAATGGGACCCTTTGCACTCCATGTCTCAGAGTCCTGCGTTTAGAAGGCTCCATCCAAAATAAAAAAACAAAAAAATAAAAAAAGCAGAAGGCTCCATCCTAGGAGCAGGTGGAGAGAGGACAGAGTGTGGTCTGCTGGTCACAAAATTAAGAGTCGCCTGCGAGTCACCCCAGGATTAGGAGAGACAGGAGAGAGGCAGAGAGGAGAGAGGGAGGGAGAGGGAGTGGGAGAGGGAGGCCGAGGGAGAGGGAGGGAGGGAGGGGGAGAGAGGGAGAGAGAGAGAGAAAGAAAGAAAGAAAGAGAAAGAGGGAAGAGCAGCTTTGGCCCATGCATCCGAGTATGGAGGGGGCTTCTAGCGCCGGACTTAGAACGAGACCAGGCGGGTGTCAGCGGAGGAAGGAAGCCCAGAGAGCCGGGTAGCTTTCGTTTCGGGAAGTCCGGGCGCTTCCTCTGGCTGGGGGCGCGAGAAACGGGGTTGGGAGGATGGCGGCGTGGGTCCAGGCGGGCCCAGGGCGCCCAACCCGCGGTGCGATCTTGCTCGTGGGGATTGGGCCCCTTCCGGCCGGACATTCTCCCCGGGGTGGGGGCGAAGACCAGGGCGCCCCCCTCCCCCCAGCGACCTCCGGGCCGAAGGCGCCGCACGTGGCTGGGGCCCCTGGGGAAGGGAAGAGAAGAGGCGGCAACCTCGCGGAGTGGGTGCGGGGAACGGGCGCGGTGCCAGGCTGGGCCGGGCTTACGGCGCCCCTCTAGGGGAGCAGGGGCGGGTGAGGGGCGAGGCGCTGAAGGCTGGACGCCGGGACCGAGCGAGCATGGCGAGCGGCGGCGCGGGGAGCGACCTGGAGCCCGACGCTGAGCTGCTGAGCAGCGCCGCGGCGCTGGGCCGAGCGCGGGCGGTGCGGGTGCTGCTGGGCGCGGGGGCGCAGCCCAACGGGCGCAATCGCTTCGGACGCACCGCGCTGCAGGTGGGTCGGGCCGCGGGGGACCGGACTTGCGGCGGAGTCGGTGGCTGGCGGGGCAGGGCTCGAGGCCCGATTCTCGGGGATGGGGAGACGTTTTCCCCAGGAGTTTGGGGCCGGGGACGTCCTGGGGAGACGCCCTGGACCGTCGGGAAGCCTGGCGGGGACGGTGGGGGGACACGTGGGATGGCAGCTCTCGGGAGTGGTGTAACGATCTGCAAAGGGGACTGCATTTTGCGTTTTGGAAAAGGGCCGCAGAGACGGACTTGATCAGACTCGGAGAACCGTAGAGATAAAATGAGAGGTTTTGGTGGATCAAGGAAAGAGACTTGGGAGTCGCAGCTAGCTCTGCGGCTCCTCCGAGGACGTCCTTGGAAACCCCCTGCCCAGCACGCAGGACTGAGGTCTAGACCTTGAGCTGCAAACCACAAGGGCAGCCGTTGGACCCTCTCAGATGGTGCGCGCCCCTAAGCTTTACAGCCTTCTCGGGGAGCCGCAGAAGTTCAACCCTGCCAGAGAGTCGTGGCTTCTTTGAGCTGGAATCCACTCTTGGATAGTGATGGGTTTGGGGGTGTTGGAATAAATACTGATATTATTCAAGAAACGGGTAGTGTGTGTGTGTGTGTGTGTGTGTGTGTGTGTTTAATTTCAATGAAGTCGGGGAAATGTAAAACAACCTCAGACATTCAGACCTATGTGAGGAAGGCAAAACTCATTCTCGCTGGAGGTAGTGATTCCAAAGTAGTTTTGATCATTTCCTGTTATTTTTGCTGTGTTAACTTGCAGATATACATAATTTATTTGAGATGGGGGTTTCTATATTTTAACGTTTTTAAAATTAAAATTGTATTATATTTTTAATTGTTTTTTATTAAATCATTTTACTGGGGGCTCATCACAATCCACACATCCATTGTATCAAGCACTTTTGTACATTTGTTTCCCTCATCGTTCTCAAAACACTTGCTTTGTCCTTGAGCCACTGGTATCCGCTCCTCATTTTACCCCTCCCTTTCCCCTCCCATGAACCCTTGATAATTTATAAATTATTATTATTTTGAAATTTCAAATTCTTAACTGTCGAAAAATTTTCTCTCCTCCCTCTTGGTTGGACATGAGGCGGAGGAAAACAGGAAGGCGGGGAGTAGGTTTTAACACAGGCTCCCCTGTGCTCAGTCTTCATTAATTTCCTAAATCTCCCATGAAAATACCAAATTCTTCCTGGCAGTCACTAACCTAATTAGATTCTAGGGGAGAAAATAAGTTTGGGATCTAAAGAAACAAAATTATATGAAACAAATGCACTTTGCAACAATTCCATAAAACAAAAGAAAGGAGTTCTACCCCAAACTTCACAAGAGTGCTCATTAAAAATTTTTTTTGAGTTCTCATTTCTTGAACTAATGCTACAAAGACCATCTTGTGTGCACTTTAACATACAAATAGAAAATTGCCCTAAAACGAAATTGTGAGGACTTGAAGTGGGAAGACATCTTGAAATTTGAGAGGTGGGATGATTGCAAAAGAGAATTTAGAGTTTGTAACAAATATTCGTAATGCTGGCTTCATAGTTTAACATTCCAAATGTTGCCAAAAGCCTGAAGACTTACTTGTTGGCTTTGGAGTCCGAGTACATATTCGGAAAGACTTTATTTCCTTAGATACAAAAGGGGGGTGAAAGCTAGATAGTTAACTGGACACTTTAATGGGGTAAAAATATAGAGAAAAGAACAAAATGACTTTGGTTTAGGATTTCAGCCATGGGAAATATGAAATATTTTCATTAAAAATGAAACCAAAAAAATGAAACCATTTTTTTTATCAAGTACATTCTTAAGCTGGAAAAAAAAAAAACTGCCTGTTAGACAATGCTGACTGAGAACCACCCCTGTAGGTTTCAGAGACTGTAACTGCTTACCAGAATAGAAATAGTTATTTCTCAAAAACAAAAGCCTACTTAAAGTTGTGAATGGCAATAAAAAGAGAAAAAAAGGTACCATTCCATAGACTAACATAAGAATTAAACATTGGATTAACCTACAAAATCTATTTAGGATTTTATCACATGAATCTATCCAAGAACTAATCACTGGCTCAGTAGATATTTAAGAAGAGTTAATTGGAAATCAATATATTGCTCAATGACAAAAGCAGCTTTATAAATCACTGTGGAAAAACTGTTATTCAGTAAACAGTGCTCAGAAAAATAACCCTGCATATTGAGGGGGGGAAGAAATATTAATTTCTAGCTCACATCATATACAAAAACATTCTAGAGGGACTAAAGGCTTAAATATGTAAATAAGAGGTGGGGATTTTTGAAAGGGAATATCATATAGTCTTTTAAAATTTTTTGTGGCATCACTGCCCTGTGTCATATAGTCTTATATAACTTCCAGTTAGAAAATAATTTCCTAAATAGTTGAGGGGGAATAATTTATAAATGTGAATATTTAGGGGGAAAAGACCTATTGAGAAAGACTAAAATAATGACTGAAAGAAATGTTCTGCATGTGTACCTCTTAAGGAATTGTTATGCCATGATTTTTAAATTATGTAAATAAATTTTTTAAAATCAACAAATGGACAAAAATATGAACAAGTTTCAGAAGAATTCTAAATACCTAACAGGTTATCAGGATATAGCCACTCAATTGGATCTATCACATTAAGAAATAAAATAATGGCAATTTCGTGTGATAATGTGGTACAAATAGAAACTTTTATAAATGATGGAGATAGCTATTATTATAATCACTTTGAAAGTTATCTGTTAATATGTAGTTAAGCTAAAAATGTGCATCTCTTATGAGGTAATGATTCCAATTGTAATATTCCTTGGAGAAACTAGGGCACAAGAGTGCAAAAAGAATTTATGAGGCTGCTCATTGAAAGTTCACTTGTCATTACCAAAAATTTAGATACCACCTAAATGACTCTCCATAAGGAAATGTACATGTCAGTTTTGGCATAATAATTGGAATCTTTACTGCAGCAAGGAACATAAATGAGGTAAATTTATATGTTTATTCTTTTGTTTTTGGGGCATCACTGCCCTCTGGTGGTGGGAGTAGGACGCCCAGCCTTGCTTCTGGATTTGAACCTCCAACCCACTGGGCTGCAGTCCCACGTACAACCACTACACCACCAGAGGTACATTTATGTGACTCAACATATAAAATCACAAAATATTGAATTAAATAATGTTCTAAATAAATTCTTAAAATGTGATAGCATTTGTGTACATATTTCAACCACAAGGGTCATATATATTGCTTGGAACTACATATATAATATGGTAAAAGCATAAAAACATAGATGAGATACTTTTCAATTTCATGATAGTAGTCGCTCTGGAAAAAGGGAGGATTAGTATTCTTGGCTTATTTCTTTAATCTGTTTCTCCCCCCTCCCCCCAGTGTTTAAGGCACAGTAGTAAATAGTACATAATATTGACATTTTTACAAAATGAAATAATCTAAATATAGTTTAGTATCATTCATGCTCTTTTTCTGTATATTTGAACTATTTCACAAATTAAATATTTACAGGATATTATAGTAACTATCAAGCTAGTAGTTGGTTCCAAGGTGGCATTGAGGGTTGAGCAGGTGGCTCTGTCTGCCATGTGTGCTGGTCATCTTCCAGAAACAGCACCATTAACTCTATGAGAAGGAGTTAGAGCTTCTTGGGAGAGAGATGAGAGAAGAGTATGTGAGAGCTACATGAGAAGGCGTGGAAAAACTGGGAGTCATCCTGCATAGTGGAAAAGAATGCAGGATTAGCTTGTGCAGACTATCAGTCAAGACTGGACCTGTGTGAAGAGTTCACCCCTCACAGAAAGCTCTTCGAATTAGGTGGCCTTTTCTCCTTCACACACAGCGGTTCTCAACCTTCCGAGCACCGCGATCCCCAACCATAAAATTATGTTTCTGCTACTTCGTAACTGTAATTCTGCTGTTATGAATTGTAATGTAACAGTTGTAAGTATGCGATGCGCAGGATGTGTTTCCATTGTTACAAATTGAACATAATTAAAGCTTAGTGATTGATCCCCAAATAATATGTAATTATATATTATGAAGTATTTGTAATGACAAATAAATGAAACTTTGCCTTGAAGCATGGGTCCCAGTCTTCACACTGGGTGCTCATAGGTGGGTGTATCTGTATGTGGGCAGATCCTCTTGGAGATGGACAGAAAAGCAGTGTCTCAGTGCCTAAGATCATGGCAAATAGGTGTTTTCTGAAGGTCTTGGATGGACCCCTGGGAAAGGATCCTCAGACCCTCAAAGGGGTCTCAACCCATAGATTATGAAGGCTGTTGTAATACAATTAGATTTTTTTTGTATCTTTCCCTTCTCAAGATATCCTCCCAGTAGTTAAAATTTTTTTTTGGGGGGGGGCCATCACTGCCCTCAGGTGGTGGGAGTAGGAGAGTAGTTACAATTTAACACCTATTAAAGTCATAGAATTACATGTTTAGAAAGCTCTTAGTCTTTCCAATGGAATCATCTTATCAACCAAAATATGGATTTATTACTTTGAAGGCAAACTATTATAAAATCCAGTCTATCATAGTAATTCATGTTCCCTCCAAATTGGCTTCCTGGAAGAATTTATTTAATTTTTTTTGGGGGGGGCATCACTGCCTCTGGTGGTCATGGGTGCTACCCAGTGCTGCTCCTGAGAGCCACCGCTGGATTTGAACCGCCAAACCTGTGGCCCACAGTCCCACACTCTACCACCTACGCCACCTCAGTCCCAAGAATTTGTTTTTGTTAATAAACTTTTGTTTTGTTTTGTTTTGTTTGTTTGTTTTTTGGGGGGCATCACTGTTCTCCGGTGGTGGGAGTAGGAGGCCCAGCCCCACTGCTGGAATTGAACCTCCGTCCCAGTGGGCCGCAGTCCGCACACAACCACTATGCCACCAGGGCTCAGTCCTTAAATAAACTTTTTATGAAAGACTTTGTAGAGGTTGTTCATACAGTTCTCATGTTTTGGTGACTCCCCAACCATAAAGTTTGATATTTTCATAAAATTTGTAGTGAATGTAATATTGTAATAAATACAGAAAGGTGCTTAATAAGTTATAAGTTATTTTTAATTATGACTATTAAAAATTAATAGTTATATCCTTTCATCTTTCTTTCATGTAACAAATTATAAGAAAAAGCATTCAAGACCAGTTTTCCTTAGTGGTCCAACTTATAAAGTTATGTTCAGTATGTTATTTTTTTGTTTTTGTTTTTGTTTTTTTTGGGGGGGGCATCACTGCTCTCTGGTGGTAGAAGTAGGAGGCCCAGCCCCACTGCTGGAATTGAACCTCCGTCCCAGTGGGCCGCAGTGCTGCGCACAACCACTACGCCACCCGGGCTCAGCCCCAGTATGTTATTTTTAATAATACTTTGTGTTTTAGGTGAGCAGTTGAACCATTTTTATATAGCTAGTCCCATGACATTGATGATACTGTTTACAGTCAACATTGAATGTCAACATTCTCATTTCTATCCTCAGTTCTGTTTCCATTCTTCTAGTTTCCCTTCCCCTCCTTGACTTACCTTTGCTTGGGGTAAATGTTGATCTTTGTGTCTCAGACAGTTGATTGTGGAAGGGAACATGTTACTCACAAGTGGTTTTGCTTATTTCAGAGGTTCATCCATTATGTGGCTGAAGAATGACATGGAGAAATAGATTCAGTTCTGACTTCAAAATTTTTTTTGAGGGTGATAGCCTTGGGGGTTTCCTCTACTCTTTGTTGGTCCAATAGAACAAATGGTAATGGTAATAACCAGGTGCCATCTAATTCTTCTGTGGTTCATTTGGGCTGTCAGTCTAATGGACTCCTTCTTCATTCTCTTCATATGAGCAGAGACCAATAGTTGTACATCAAGACCAGCTTTATGACCAAAGTGAATAGCTTGACTGGGTTAGCTAAAAACAGTGCCTCTGCAGTGCTTGGTAGCTGTAATTTGGTTCACACAAATATATATATTTTTTCTTTGTCCTTCTGAAAACAAATTTAATTGTTTTTCACACTTTATGGGTATGATCCACCCACCAGAGTAGAATTTATTGCCTCTCTTTGCTTTGGACCGATCAGTTGTGTTGAATTGGTTATAGGACGTAACTAATTAACTTCTCGTTACACAGTCACTACACACAAGAAAATATGTAATTAGATAATGGTGATTCTAAGAGAACTTCACCACCATCCATCATGAAGCACCCATATTCTAAGGTGGCTGGGATGGTGCACAGCATCTAAAAATTCTTCTTTGGAAATGATCACTGATCCAAAGGCGGTTTAAAAAGCAAAGGAGTT
Organism: Nesogale talazaci; assembly: GCA_004026705.1. Classification (NCBI taxonomy): domain Eukaryota; kingdom Metazoa; phylum Chordata; class Mammalia; order Afrosoricida; family Tenrecidae; genus Nesogale; species Nesogale talazaci. Next base: position 2,532 of record PVJH01029595.1, on the reverse strand, counting down.
GAACACCTCCTGTAGAAGAACATATTAGTTTGGGAATGCTATTGTAACAAATGACCACAAATTTAGTAACTTAAAAATGCACATATTTTAATCCTATAGTTCTGACGATTAAAAGTCTATCTGGCTTCACCAAGCTGTGGTTCTTTTCTTTTTTCTTTTGTGGCTATGACATCATAGAAATCTGAAACAAATATATCAAAATACAAGACTATTACTTCTTAAAAAATACTCCACCTAGTCTATTCACTTCTGAGGGCGGTGTTTCCATCTCCCATCTTTCAAAGAAGAATTCTGCAAGCTTCAATTTATACCAAGTCAAAACTGCACTTTTCTTCCTCCAGGAGCTCAGCTTAAGTGCCTATTCATGGTTCTTGGAGTTCAGAGAACAAAAAGAATTCTGAAGGAGGGACAACAGGGTTGTGCTGAGATGGAATAAAAGAAAAAATTTCACAGGGTAACCCTCGCAAGCCCCTAGAAGAAAAAATTAGGCCCATTGTGATGATGGGTAACAATTCCTTGAAGAAACTGTCCAGGCCTTTTTTCTCTGTGGTTCTTTTAAAAACTTTGGAGAAAACACTCTTCTTTTTGTTTTTTACTTCCCCCCATCCTCCATTCTAGAAGCCATCTCTCTTCCTTGGCCCATCCAGACACAAAGTATTTTCTCTGCATTTTTGACCACAGCTTCCATCCTTGTATCTTTTTGAGAATACTCATGGTGATGTTGGGCCTAGGACAATCTTCCCACCTCCAAACCATTTGTTTAATAGCTGCAAAATATTTTTTCTGACATGTAAAGTAATATAATCACGTGTTTCAAGAGATTAGGTACAGATAAGGCTGGGGAGGAGCAGGAGGCATTATTCAACCTACTACAGGAAGGAATGTTAAGGCTAGTGACATAAACCAATGAATTTTATACTAAAAAACCCTGAAGCTTAAACACAATAGCTTAATATGCTGAACCCCAAAAGTTTCAGTTTTACAAGAACGTGTCATGTCGAGAATTACCAAATTCAGCACTTGAAAGTGCAAAACTGAAAACCAAACATTATCATCTCGAAATAAGAGAAAGAAATACAGAATTGGTGATTGAAAAAAGAATACCCATCTGCTGTTGTGATGATTCCAACGCATAACTACCTTGTAATAATGTTTTTGAGGCTGTAAGGGAACAGAAACAGAAAAGTATAGTCTGGTAAGCGCTGCCAGAACTTCCTTGGGTTAACAGAGATCAAATCCAGCTAGCCCGGCAGTCTTTTGAGCAAACGTTTAATGTAATATACTGAGAGGCAGAAGAATGTAGAGAGCTGGGGTGAGGAGGAGAGAAAGGAGCTTGTGGGAGTAAAGCAAGAAAAAGGACCACATCTCCGGCGTGGGTAGGATCCCGGGCTTTCTGTTGGAACGCCTGTGACCCGAACACTGCTCTGCTCTCCGCGTAGGTCATGATGATGGGCAGCACGCAGGTGGCGCAGTTGCTGCTGTGCCACGGCGCGGACCCCAACTGCGCGGACCCCACCACGCTGACCCGGCCGGTGCACGACGCAGCCCGGGAGGGCTTCCTGGACACCCTCAAGCTGCTGCACCAAGCAGGGGCGCACCTGGAAGTGCAAGACCTGTGGGGCCGCCTTCCCGTGGACCTGGCTAAGGAGCGGGGCCACCATCACATTGTCCAGTATCTGCAGGCAGCCGCTGCCGAGCACCCCGCAGGTAAGAGCAGATGCACTCTCCGAGGAGCTTCGGGATTGCCCAGAAGGGGAATGGGGCTGGTCGGGAAGGGCAGGCAGGGTCCGGGTAACCTCCGCTTGTGCACCACGAACTCCTGAGAAGCAGCAGCCAAGAAGCGCTTCTCTCTTGGAGAGGCGGCCCGGTGGGGGTGGGTTCCGACAGCCCCGACTCCTTAGCTGCCCAGCACTTAACCCAGTGCACCCCCAGAACTCCCCGCCTACCTTAAGTGCCAACTTTTGGAGTTTTTTTCTTCTGATCAAGTCTCTTTTATTTTTTTATTTTTTTAAGAGTAGTATTTTTTTAATAGCAATATATCTAAAGAAAACAATACCTAAAATATGCAAGATAATTGACAATATACCATGCGCTTTGAAAATGGTGAAATCCAACCTCTGGCTCACTGGTGGCGCTGTCGGGCAAGGGATAGACCAAAGGGGTGACTTTAGGCCCCTCCCCTCTCCCCCCTGTGGCTACTGGGTCTGTCTCCAGGGGAGGCCGCCTACTCCCCAGAAGACTTACAGAGGCTCCAGGCTGACTTCACGGCCAGTGGGTTTTGTTTTTCCTCCTTTGGGTTTATCCCGCTGCCGCCAATGCAGGCCTTAGAGAAGGCCGAAAGAGGGGGTCTTCCCAGCCAACTTCCCCCCAAGCACAATTTAGAGCGGACCGGCCATGTAATAGACTGAGTATGGTAAAGGTCTTATTGTTACTGAATGAGATTTGCAGGAAAAACAAAGTGAACGGGAGAGGAGGAGATCTACCCAGGAGCCACTAGAGAATTTTGACGCGAGGAAATGAATAATAGCTCTC
>PVJH01029594.1:0-25905 GCA_004026705.1 Nesogale talazaci | reverse complement strand
CGCCTTCCAGGAATAGAATCAGGCAGCACTTTCAGGTAAAGCCCCAACTCCAGGTACATTCGCACATCCATATTCTGAAAGCCTCCCCGATTGCAAATGGTATTCTGAGGCTGAGAGAAGACCCTTCAAGATTTCTGAATAGCTGGCTCCAGGGCATTGTGCTTTTAATAATGCCTCAGATAGGGCCCAACCCTGGAAATACTGAGACCACACTGCCCTGGGCTCTAAACACTGCGGTTGGGGGTGGGGAGGTGGGGAGGTGGGGGGTGGGGGTGGTGGTGGAGAGGAAAGCCTGCAGTCCTGATTTAAAAAGTCTAGGAAAATTTCAAGGTAAAGTAAAAGGCCTCTCAAGCTCTCGCTCCAAGATAAACAGCACCGCCCTCAAGTCAACAGCAAGAAAGAAAGTCTCCCTTCAAGCAGGAAAGGTTCCTATCCTCGGTGTCAAGGACTCTCTCAGACCATCCAGGCCTCAACTCCCTGGGCCACCCGGTCTGCAGCCAGAGGCTGTGGCAGACAGCTTCATTGCTGGGGAGGAAGGAGGGAAACCTCGGGGCCCCAGGGTCTGGGCTCTTCTCTTCCTCCTTCCGAAGGACCTTGGGCAACTCGTGACCCCTGTGCTGCGTCTTCACATGGGTAACAGAGTAAAACCTCGGCTGTTGCAAAATTCACAGGAATTCCACGAGGCTCAGCTTATTTCCGCCTCAGGTTTATTTTTGCATCTTAGTAAGCAAGCCAACAACCAATCAAAGAGAGGTGGGCTGGGCTATTTTAAGAAAGTAAAGTGGCTTAAATGATTTACCAGAATCTACCGTACCCCAATATGCAAATGCAATGATTGGAGGCACTCTTGAAGCTCTCACAATCAGCTGAGAAAGAGAATATTGTGTGTCTTACAACCAGGTGGCCCTTCCCCTCTATGTCAACTGTGGCATGTCCTACTTGTCAGAGCAGGGGGTTGCTCAGGAGATCATTGACCTTTCCTTCAAGATGCCTCAGGGGGACTCACCTTCAACCGCTGGACGGTTGAGTGAAGAACTGTTTGCACCACCCAAAGACACCGGACTCTTACAAACCCTAACTCACTGCCATCAAGGCAGCAGATCTGTTCCTGTGAGTCTCCCAGACTGGTTCTTTATGGGAGAAGCCTTATCATTCTCTCCCAGTTGTGGTGGTTTCACCCAACAAGTAACCCTATGCCACCACCAGGGCTCCCACAGATTTTATCAATTAGATTTTCACGAATACAGCGGGTCTCCCCTTCCCCTCCTCCTGCTTTGGCCAGTTCTCACTCTTATCTGCGCTCTCTGACCACTACAGCCCTGGAGATGTACTTTGGAATGCCAGACCAGACAATTGAAGTGACACATAGTAGCAGGGTTCTGTAGTTACTGCAAGGTTACAAAAGTAATGTGCTTTAAAAAAAAAAGAAAGAAAGAAAGAAAGACCTATTCAAGTAACAGCGAACATACTTCAGGGTCAGCATACCTTAAGGATAGGCACATTTTCCTGGTTTGCCTGGAACACTGCCCTGTTACAAAGACCTGCGATTCTGGAGAGAGCGATCCAGGTAGCTGATGTCTTGTCAAAGGAGACACCTGGGGGGTGGGGGGTTGAGAAAAAGATAGGAAAACAATGTAAGAAATGTCAAAAACCCCGATCCCGCTGGGAAGTCTATGTCCTCAGTGCTCTTATTAAGGCCTCAATGATCTGAAAGGGGCTGCCGTCACGGGGATCATATTTAAACTCCACACCAAAACAGGCACTGAAGCCTTCTTAAAACCCAACAGTGGTGGAAGGCGAACCAGGAAAGAAGGCAGGCTTTGTGCACTTACTCTCTGAAGGACGGCTTACACGGGAGCCAGAGGAGCAGAGTGGGCTGTGGGTGAGGCAGCCAGGGGTTTATCTTGGGGGGAGGATCAGCTCAGAAAGGCAAGTGAGCCCGGAGCATGCAGCTGGACCCCAATTGGAAGTGCTGCAAATTACAACTGGACCAGGCTCGGCATTCTGCACCCCTAGGTGACTTACTTCATTTTAAACTGTACTAAAAAGGAATCCGATTTTTCAGAATTCCTGTCCCCCCACCCCCACCCCAAATTATTTTTACAGGAGTTGATTCACCTCCATGGACATCTATCTATACAATGTGCAAATCAAAAACAAGTACCTCTGACCCTTTACCTAATGATAAAGATAAAGATCCCCTCCCCCACCATTACCATATGCTAAAACGATCTTATTACTTCTTTAAAGAAAAGCTGGCTGGGGTGGGGGTGGCGCGGGCTGGGGCTCCACGAGCAGGGAAGGCTGAGGTTGGAGGGCTGAGCCCGGGTCTTACCACTCTGGTTCTCTGTGGTATCAGCTTCGTGGATTTGATTGTCAAACCACATGTGGGCCACTGTCATGCGGTTCTGGGTCAGCGTCCCGGTTTTGTCCGAGCAGATGGTGGACGTGGAGCCCAGAGTCTCTACGGCCTCCAGGTTCTTCACCAGGCAGTTCTTCCTGGCCATGCGCTTGGCGGTGAGGGTCAGGCACACCTGAAAAGAATGCCAGGAACCAGGCGGTTTACACCTTAGCCAGGTAGAAGTTCAGCGCAACACACACCCCTCCTTGCTACTGCACCCCCTGGAGAAGAAACCCAAATCTTCTCCAGCCTATCTCCACCATCGGAGGCAACAACGTCCAAATGTACCCTGGGGCTTTAGCCTTCCCCTCACGGAGCAATCTATCTTTCTTCAAGCATAGACATTGTTTGTCTCTCCTCTAGCACAGCTCCGAGCCTCTTCCCTTTTCTCCAGGACTCTTTGTCAGGACTCAAGAAGTAACCTGTTTCAGGAGAGAGCTGCTGCTCTCCTCCCCAGAGCAGCACGCAGACTGCGGGCTCCTCACTGCCTAGAGTGTCAGCAGGAAACCTGGCCAGGTGGCCCATCAGAGGAGCAGACAGGAGGGGTGGATGGATCTGAGTAAGGGCCTGCCACCCAGCCTCCCCCGGGCCTTACCGTGACTGTGGCCAACAAGCCTTCTGGGACGTTGGCAACGATGATCCCGATGAGGAAGATGACAGCCTCCAGCCAGGTGTATTCCAGGATCAGGGACAGGATGAAGAAGGATACACCCAGGAAGACGGCCACACCCGTGATGAGGTGGATGAAGTGCTCAATTTCTGCCGCAATGGGAGTCTGACCCCCTTCCAGGCCGGAAGCCAGCGTGGCAATCCGCCCCATGACAGTGCGGTCCCCAGTGTACACAACAATGCCACGTGCAGTGCCTGTAACACAGGTGGGGGGGGAGGGGTGTTAAGGAGGGGCCACTGTGACCTGGAGAAGCCACAGAGCATGCTCCACCCTACAGCCCAGTCTTAAAGAGACGAAGCACACACAGCTATGGCCGGCTCCCTGGTTTAAGATGTCTGTCTTAAAGGCTCCATTGTCAGAGGACAGCAGTTCCCATGCTAGAGCTCGGTGGGCACTGCCAACGGCAAGTGGAGGGTTGAGGAAGACCAGCCACCTGGCTTCCCCGGGCCTCCCCTGCCAAGAGTGAACCACCAGCCCTGCTCTGTGCTGCCCTGGGCTGAGGAGACTCTGGAGCCCGTGAGAACTGGGTCTCCGAGGGGATCCGTTCCGTTTCTCCCACTCCTGCCACAGGCCTCAGCGACGCCTGCCTGAAGGGAGCCTACCTTCCACGCAGTTGGTGGAGAAGAAGGCGATGTTCCTCGTCTCCAGGGGGTTTTCGTTGGTGAAATCCGGAGACCGGGTTTGAGGCTCTGACTCTCCAGTGAGGGAGGAGTTATCCACCTGCAGATGAGGGAAGCCAGGGTCTGAGCACCCCGTCCTGCCCCGCTCAGCTCCCCCGGCTACTGCTCAGAGGTGGCCGGACTCACCTTACAGCCATTTGCGGAGATGATTCTCAAATCAGCGGGGATCCGGTCTCCACCCTTCACCTCCACCAAATCCCCGACGACCACTTCTTCGGCGTTGATGCTCATTTTCTCACCGTTCCGGATCACGAGGGCTTGCTTGGGGAGGGAAAGTGGTTTGTTCACCGTTAAACAGGAAGCAGACAGATCTCAGCGGGTACCCCCAACCAGCTCAAGTTCCCGGCCCCCTGGAGCCAGGACAGAGGGCTGCCCGGTACCTGAGGAACCATGTTCTTGAAGGACTCCATGATCTTCGAGCTTTTCGCTTCTTGATAGTAGGAGAAGCAGCCAGTGATGATGACCACGGCCGAGAGCACCACGCCGAGATAAAGCTGCGAGGGAACAAGGCGTTCAGGGGGACGGGCCCTCCACAAAGAGTGGGACGCGCTCGGCTACGACGTCTGACTGAGCCTCGGACAGAACAGAGGGGGGTCAAGTACAGAGCTCCCTCGTGCCGGAGACCGGGTCAGGCGGGAAGGATCCTGAAAATGGCCCGTGGTCCTTGCTTTGGGCATGAAAATAAAGCTATTTTCCAGAAAGCACATGCCTGGTGAAGCTCTGCCGCTCATCTCTGGACAGGCACGAAGCACCGGTCTGAAGGCTGGGGCTCTGCCTTCCGGGGTCGAGCCAGGAGCTGAGCACCCCGGCTGCTGGCCCACTGCCCGGGGGAGAGGGCCAAGAACCGATGTGCGGGTCTGGCAAGCTACAGCTGCGGGCACTCTGCTGTCAGCACAGCGGCAGTCGAAAACAAATGGGTGGCATACACCGGGGGCTGCCTGAAGGGTCCCGGACGGTCCCCAGTGAGGAAGGACAAAACTCACATTATCGTTTTGAGGGTCCTCTTCCGTGCCAGCTTGGATGCCGTAAGCCAAGAAACAAAGAATAGCTCCAATCCACAGCAGCATTGAGAAGCCCCCGAAGAGCTGCCGGCAGAATTTGACCCACTCGGGAGTCGTGGGCGGCGGGGTGAGCGCGTTCGGACCGTCCCGGGCCAGGATCTCGGCGGCTCGCGCAGGGGTTAAGCCCTGAAGTGGAGGGGCATGAGTGAGACACACCACACACACCCGCCAGCCACTGACAAGGTGGCTGAGGGGGACCCACCGCCTGCCCACCTCAAGAATCGACGGGCACTCCTCCCCGGGCAGTGCCGATGAGGAGTCCCCCAGCCAGCGGAAGCAGCGGAGAGGCCGATGTGCTGAGGAACCCGCGGAGGACGAATGAAAACAAAAGGACACATGGGGATCCCGGTTCTCTTCTTTACATTTGGCTCAGGCCATCTGTGGCCAGAGGGATGGAGAGTTTAACTCCATAACTCATTATCTCAAATGAAGAGTCTGAGGGTGGGGGGTGGAGGGCATCCACGAATTGGATTGACAGCCCTGTGGTAAAGCAGAGAACTTTAGTGGGTCAGCTGACCATCAGATCACTTGTCTGGGAGGGCGGGCCCCGGCAGCTCTGACAATGCCAACAGTGCCCACTGACATCCTCCTGGATGAGGCCCCCAGTGTTTACTGACGAGCCTTCCATGTTTCAGGCCTATCTAGAGGGGATCAAATGGACAGAGGCAATTATCTGAGAGGAGAACCCCGGGGGGCAAGGAGCAAGTGTGCGTGGGGGCGGGCAGCAACTGGGTGGAGGAAGAAGTCTTGCCCAGGTCAAAGGAAGCAATCACTGTCACCCAACTGCCCGGGGGAGAACAGTTAGAAATTGGTGCATGTTTTGCTGTGTAGGGGGGAGCCATGGATGGCGGGCAGTTAGATATACAGTTCCCATTCAAAGAGAAAAACTATGAGCTGAGTCCCGGTGGCGCGGTGGTTGTGCGTGGGACTGCGGCCCACAGGGTTGACAGTTCAAATCCAGCAGCAGCTCTCCAGGAGCAAGGCTGGGCTTCCTACAGCCACCAGGGCAGTGAGGCCACACACACACACAAAGAGGAAAAATATGGTATGTTCTTTCATCCCATCAAAATACCAACTTGGAAGAACTGACTTATTGGGAGAAGGGCACAAAGAGTTGTCCCCAAAAGTTTTGCTTCCAAGAACTCTGCACCCATGTACATTTTTAATGCTGGCAAGGACTGCGGTTGGGAGGAGAGGGGAGAACAAGGACTGCCGGTCGGCTGCCTCAACTTCCTGTCAGGCAATCTCAGTAAAATGAAGACCCCCACTGGGCGCTGATCTGTATGGATTCTCTGGGCTTTATTACCACACTCAGTTCTCAGACAGCGCTTGCTGGGCAGACCCTCAGCCTGTGGCTAAGTGGTCTGGGGCCACAAAGGAGCAACTTCAGAGGGTTCTAGTCAAAGCCCAGGGATGGGATGCTAGTGAGGCTGCCAGGAGGTTGTCGGGCAGGGAGGGAGGAGCAATTTATGCCCTGAAGCAGTCACGGCCTGCCCAGTTCTGGAGGCAGCCTGTCCCTCTGGATGCCTCCTTCATCTGACCGCTATTGTATACGCGCAGGTCTCAGGTGGGAGCATGATGTAGAAGGAATGGATCTCAGCTCTATTTTTGTACTGTTGAAAGTGAATTTCATATGCAAACCCCTTTTAGAAGTGCCTATAGCACATGACCTTATTACAAGGTCTGTCTGTAGAGTTGGTGCACAAGTTTCAAAGAGAAAAAGGTAAAAAGGATATACAGTGTCTGACATACTCCACTGACGCAGCTGGGGAAAAGGCAACAGCTGCAAGTGTCAATGTGCGAGGGAGGGAGGGAGAAAGGGAGGGAGGTCGTGAGGTTCTGAGGATTCGTTCACTCAGGTACAGGAGAAGGCAGTATGCAATGGGGAGGGGCTTGGCGGGGAAGACACGGGGAGGAGGTTTGCAAGGTTTCCAAGGCAAGAGAGGCAAAATTCTGTTGGGCAGACAGTCCACCAGGAGTGGGGAATCTGTGAGCGGGTGCTGGGAGAGAGACTCAGGCTGAACAGGTATGGGAAGGGAGTACACCCAAAGATATATATGTACATTTGACAGAGTGTACTTGTACAGATGCATCTATCTTGGCTGCAAAGATGCCCCTGAAATGTGGGAGCACGTGGGTGAAGTTAGGAAACCTTCTAAGACAACCAAACACCTTGAGGGCACAAGTCCCTGGGCGTGTGTGTGGGGGGGGAGAGGGGGGGGGACCAGGATCATAGTTCTGGTTCATCAGTGACATAATTCACAAAGGCACTGGGGTGGATCTAAAGACTGGGGTCTGAAAGTGCGTGAGCAGTCATCTGGGGGTGGTGCTGGCCTGTCTCTCACTGGAGGAGAAAAGAGGGATGGAAACAAAGACATAGGGAAGCAGACAACACTAGCATCCATCTCCACCACCTTGAGACCCCAAGAACTGGATGGTGTCTGGCTTCCACCTGCTCTGAAGAAAGGGATCATCATAGGGCCTGGATAGAGAAAAACGGGGACTCTAACTCAAAATCCTAAAAGATGAGGCTCAGATAAAGACTGGTAGGCCCCAAGATGACTGGCCATGAATCTCCCCTCCAGATCTGGCACTGAGCTCACCTTGTCAGGATAAGGCCCCAGGTACCCCAAGTTCAGAGGGTAGGGAGGGGAATGGAATGTCCCAGAAACACGGAGGCAGCCGGGTGAGAAGTGGGGGTACACCGAAGGCCGTGCATGTGAACGATTGCTGCACTGAGCTCACCTTGTCAGGATAAGGCCCCAGGTACCCCAAGTTCAGAGGGTAGGGAGGGGAATGGAATGTCCCAGAAACACGGAGGCAGCCGGGTGAGAAGTGGGGGTACACCGAAGGCCGTGCATGTGAACGACTGCTGAAAGTATTATGAACGGCCGACTCTACGACTGTCACCGAAACCATTCACTCACAATACAGACACGGGAATGTTCTGACAGACTCAAAGAGCTGAAATATCCCCACTACGCATTTGAAACCCAGTCTGGGGGCGTGGGGAAATAAAGGGATGTGTGTACACCAAAGAGCATGGACTCATTTAAATGCTACTCCTGGCACTTCGGTGCTGGGTTCTGGTCTTGAAGATGGGGAAAGGAAAAGTTAGGGCTCCTAGCTCTGTGGCCGACAGAGCAGGACGATCCTTTCCCAGAGCCCTCCTGGGGAACCCCGCTGGTGTAGCAGGTTATGTACTGGGCTGCTAGCCACAAGGGTAGCGTTCAAAACTACCAGCCACTCCATAGGAGAAAGGTCAGGTTCCCTACTCCGAGATGCCTTGAGGCTTGGGAACCAGTTTCTACCCTGTCCTGCAGGGTGGCTGTGAACTGGCATAGACTCGACCCACAGAGGGTTTTTTGCAAGTCCTCCTGTGACAGGGGCAGAGTGGGGTTCTGGGGAGAGGGAGGGTCTGATGAAAACACGTACTCGGCTCAAGTCTGTTCCATATTTGCGGTGAAGTTCATCCAGGCTAAGTTTATGGTCATCCTAAGTGGAAACAAAAAACAAAAGAGGAGAAGTTAAACAGTACAGCCGGACACGCAATACTATGACTATTATTTCACCAGTCTTTTTATCACATTATCAGCAACATTTTTCTTCATGCAGGAGCTGGCAGGCTTTTCACTGGGGCTGACCTCTGTGACAGGTGTCCATGGCTACCTGTCCCACCATGCCAGTGAAACACAGACACATTTGAAACCCAGGAAAACTCTGTCTGCGCTCTTAGACACCAACAAATTACACCCGCAAAGTTCCTGTTTCCAGCATGATATGGTCAGTGGGCAAACCAAAGGCCCCTGAAATCCATCAGCGCGCCTTCGGTGGGTTTTTGGTGATGGTCCTTGCTGTTGAACAGCCTTCCCAACACCCCCAACCCCCACTCCCGCCCCCGCAGCTCCTCAGGAGGCCTGGTGGCAGAGTGGGCTAGGTGTTGGGTCGTTAGCCACAAGGTCAGTACTTCAAACCTACCCAGCCACACTGGGCCGTAAGACGAGGCTGTATGGGTCTACAACCTTGACAATCCTACAGGGGCCGAGCTTTTTGTCTTAGCAGCTTCTGAGCTGCATTTCTTTCAACAGCCACCTCTCAACTGCTCTGGCCTCTTTGTTGTTTAAAGTAAAGCCAAGTCCCTGGCTGAAAAATAGAGAGGGAGCTATCTTAGCCTCAAAGATGTGACCAAAAAAGAAAAGCAAACCTCTCCGCTCCATACATACCATAGAGACTTCCTTCTTCAGCTCATCCATATCCCTCTCTTTCTTGGCCTTCTTCTTGTCGCCATGCTCTGACACTGCCGCAGGTTCATATTTGTCACGTCCGACCTGTGGGAGGAGTGTGGGAAGGGGCCGGTTGTCGTCAACGGCACCAGGGCCTCTCAAAACTGAAGGGTTGGGAGCACTGGAAGTGGGTGGTGTTCAGGGCAGCCATCCTGCGGGGCGGTCACTGGGGCCCCTCAGGGGAATGCACGTGTGTGTGCACGTGTGTGTGGGTGCTTCACACCCACCTGTGCACTCCACTATTAATACCGTTCGTTATCCCCACTCAAGGGCGTCTGGCCCAGTAGGAAAGTCACACAGGCCAGGGCTGAGTCCCCCAGGCCAGTGAAGAGCTCTACTGTTATGATCCCCCACCCCCAGTCCCCCACTGGCGAGAAAGAGCCCATAATATCATGATCCACCCCCTCCAGTCCCCCACTAGGGAAGGGGATGGGGCTTTTGTTTCGTCGGCAGCTCTGCAAAGGCAGTGCCCATCTAAGCCTCTCTAGTCCTCACTGAAAACCCTGTCATCTTTTTTGAAAATAGAGAAACAAGTAACCGCGTCTCTAAAATGTCTCCAACAACACCACCAGAGAGAGTCCCCACCACCCCAATCTGCAGCCAGAGATAAAAGCCCCCAAATGGAAGCCCGCGACAATGTTTTGACACAAGCAGGATGTCGGAAAAGCATGTGCAGTATCACACAATTCACAGGAGCCACCCACGCCTCTTGGAAACTAGAACGACTTTTTTTTTTTTTTTAAAGAAAAATCGTTGATTCCAGAGGTTAAATTTAGATTGTGCCACTCCCTCAACCTGTTGAAAATGCGTGCCTCTGTTGGAACGCTGTGGTCCAGACCACAGTGGAGTGGGGATGGAGAGACCCTCACCTGACACCCCTCCAAGGAGGTGGCCTCCCACAACAGGGCCACTAGAAGAATGGGACCCATGTCAAGTCGTGTGACATCCGGGGCTATTCGCTGGACGTCTTCTGAAGAGGCAATCTCGCTCAGCTACTCCCTCCCCCTACTCTTCCCCCACCCCCACCCCACTTTTAACTTCCCAGAGTACCAAAGCCCAAAGGAGACGTTCTCGTGTTTGGATAATTAAAGTCATGGTGTGTCTGCCTGAATGCGGGTCAGTTGATGCGATTGCCCATTAAACACAGGTGCAACGTGACGTTGGAAACACCCCAAAGAGTCCTGTAGGAACGCTGTTCCACAGTCAGTCGCTGTCACCCACTTTGGTGGTCACGTCCATGTGGCGGCTACTTGAGAAGGTCTGTCTTATCTGAGCAGAGGGAAGTGGGTCTGCAGAGAGAGCACATTCCTGGCATTCTCTCCCCGGTGAGGCGGGCACCCAGCTAAGAGCTAAGTGCCTCTGACACTCAGTCCTGGGTGCCAGGCTGGAGACCGAGAACCGTGCCCCCTGGAAGCCCCAGACAGAGACAGACCACGGCCTCCCACAAGGGAGAAGCCACAGATCAGAGTGGTCTCTGCCGCAGAGGTTACACAGGGAAGCACCACACTCAGACGTCATCTTTAAAACCCCGGGGAAGGGCTGCGGACAACCCAATGTGGCTGGGGTGCATTGATTTTTTAAAGTGGAAGCTCATAAATTCTCTTTAAGCCAGTGGGGTAGGATTAAAATATATTTAATTTAAAGATAGATGTACAACCCTCCCTCACCATCTGTCTGCTCTGATGATTCTCCCACTTCCAATATTTCCCACTTCCATGGAGGGGAGGAAAGGATGGAAGCCGTGAAGGCTTGGACGCCTTCCAGAGTCTCATCCTTCCCCCCCCCCCCCCCCAAAACAGGCCCGCCGGCGGCTTCCCAGTGATCCGCAGCAGAGTTATTTAGGGATTCAGATTTCCTCAACGCCTCCCTCTCCTCATCCAGTCCTGCTCCATACATAAGGCTCCGTTTCAAACCAGGCTACTTGTGAAAGGCACATGGGAAGTATTAACATGTGAAATCTCTTCAAAAACGCTGGCTTTGTTTTTTTTACTAGGCAATGCTTGTTGGTGGAAGAAACAGGCAGCTTATAAGCATCTGGTCCTTCCACTCACCAGAAAGCAGCAGTTCTGGTTTCTCTGGTGAGGGACCAAAGGCTGAGTCCTAATCCCCCTCAATGGCTACAGTCTCAAGCAGAAAAGATTAAATGAGGGAGAATACAGATTGGGAGCCCAAAGCCCATCTGTAGGTCACACAACATCCTCTTCTGTAGAAGGTCGCATGAGCCAGTCAGGGTGCAGTGTAGCAGCGATGAAACAGGCAACTTTCCTCTAGTTCTTAAATGCTTCCTCTCCCCACTTTTATGACTCCAATTCTACCTTACAGATTCAGCTACATTCGGGGATGTCCACTGATTCAGATTGTAACCAGAAACATGAGGAATCCAGGGCAGATAATCCCTTCAGGACCAGTGGTGAGAGTGGCGATACTTGGAGGACGGAGGGGAGGTGGAGTAGAAAGGGGGAACCCATTATAAGGATCTACATGTAACCTCGTCCCTGCGGTACGGACAACAGGGAAGTGGGTGAAGGGAAACATTAGACAGTGTAGGATATGACAAAATAATAATAATGTATAAATTATCAAGGGTTCATGAAGGAGGGGGGAGGGAAGAGAAGAAATGAGGAGTTAATGCCAAGGGCTTAAGTAGAAAGAAATGTTTCGAGGATGATGGCAACAAATGTACAAATGTGCTTGGCATACAATGGATGGAAGTATGGATTGTGATGAGTTGTGTAAGCCCCCAATAAAATGATTTTAATAAAAGATTTTGTTGTAGCACACACACACAACCAGAAAAGGTGTGTGTGTGTGTGTGTGTGTGTGTGTGTGTGTGTGTGTACGTACACCCCGGGAGGGAGCAGGGGTCAAAACAAGACTCAGGAACAGGTAAGGGGGGCTTTGTCAACGCTTTCTTGTAAAAGCATTCCGGGGAAACACTTAAGTCACTGACTCCCAGTACCTTCCAATACTGGGGTGGCTGACTCTTGGTTTTTCAATTGGAAGACACCCCCCCCCCCCCACAGGCTGGGAACCGTGGATTCCCATGGTCCTTTACTGAGAGATGGTACCATGTTAGTCCAAAACACACCCTGGGCTCGCTGGTGACTACCCAACAGAGAAACAAACGCCTCTGTATATTTGGGGTACACTATCATGTGCACACTAGCAGCCATGAGGCGGGTAGAGTCGCTGGTATATGTACCCACAGTCAGGACGGCTCCTAGTGTTCCTCAGGCCACTGCCTCCTCGAGCCCCATTGTGCTGGGCAGTGAAGGAGGGCAGGGGACTGGGTACCCACAGAGGGCTGAGACCAGAGCAGTGGCTGCCAGTGTCCTAAAGGTGGACTGCTCTTAGGGTAGGCTCGTGGGAGCTCTAGGTCTGGCTCCAGCAAACGGGTGTGGTCAGGAGGGGCCCCAACAAGGGAACTTGTAAGACAGTTGACCAGTACCAATGCCAGCCGACCCATCCCCCATGCTTCTTCGACAGGTGGGGCCTTGGGTATCTAGCAGGCGTACTTACGGTCAAGAGCAAAGGCTCTTGAGCTGATCCTCAGAGGAGGAGGGGGCAGGGACACCCAATGAAGGCCATGAGTTACGTGGGTGAAAGGGCAGTGGGTGGGTGAGAGAAACAAGTGTGTCATATGCACATACCTTAATGATATCTCCACCACCCTGTCCTTGGACAGGGAGCCCCCTGCCCCAGGGAGCGTCAACAGGGGGTTTGGGGATTGTCAAGGGGATGAGTTGGGGCCAATCATCTTGAAAACACGGGCGAGAAGTAATAGGGAGGGATGGTTGTGGGGCAATCAGTGCTTGGGTGGCCCTCCCGTGTGGCAGTGAGGTGACATGGGGGAGAGGAAAGGACGGTGACCTCAGCTGAGTGGCAGGAAATTTGCCATCTGGTCCCTAGCCCTGAGGTGACACGGTCATCCTGCAGTTATACATGGAGCCTCATCCCTCACGGCCGGTCTGGTCACCAGGACCCGGCCACGCCGATCGGTGGGAATGTGGTCTACTGTGTGCCCACTCCAAGGACCATTTGTGAGCACGAGGAGATCTTGGTTAGGAGAAACCGGGAAGTCACAGCAGGTTGGCTCAGTTGGGGATGAGTCGTGACGTCATCCTGAACTCCCCAATTTCCCTCTGAGTGTCTACTGCCATATCATCTGAGTAGCACAAAAAGGGGGCCTAAGAAAAGGGAGGAAAACTCTTCACAGGTGACTGTCTGGTTGAAAATTTGCCACAGGCTTGATGCATCTAAAAATACAAAACAAATCCTCACGACGCCCGGGTCGGAGACCTGTGAAGGCTAAGACAACCCCCTTCCCCTCTCCTGAAGGGATGCCAGGGCAGGGGGGTTGGTTTTTAGTTCTCTTCTTTTTCCTTTTAAACCTTTTTACTGGGGGCTTGTACAACTCTTATCACAATCCAGCCATCCATTGCGCCGAGCACATTTGTACAGTTCTTGCCATCTTCATTCTCAAAACACTGTATTTCTACTTGAGCCCTTGAGTTCTCTTCTTTACAAGCTAGGTTTTTACAAGGAGGATGGGGGTGGGGTGGGAACAGGTACAGCAGGTATAGGAATTTCTCTCAAAATAAGCAGTCATAACACATCCATCAACACGGAGCGTTTCGGGAGAAGCTTCCATCTTTGAGCATGTCTGCTGAAGTCTGAACACACCGCCCCTGCCACCAGTCACTCCCTCCAGCTTTTTTGGGTGGTTCTGAGAGCTCTCTCAACCCGGCACAATGGATTGTCTCTGTCCGTGGTTCAGAAACCATCAGCACACTGATCAGAAGCTAGCAGAGGGCCCATAGGTCTTCAGCCTCCTGAGAGGGTACTCAAAGGCCCCCAAGACCTCTACCAAGAACCCCCACTCTCTTCTGACAGGGGCTGTTGACGGTGTTTTTAGGCCAGCCCCACATCACCTCACTTTCCTCATCCCAAACAAGGGGATGGCCCTTGGTAGATCTATATAAGCATCACCCTCCACTGGTCTACCCTGGTGGCTTGTGCGTCATCTTGCGGGGACACAGAGGTGGCAGGACCGGCTGGGCGGTGTTCGCTCTGTTGGACACGGGTGACTATGAGGAAGATACAACAGCACTTCAGGGAAGAACCAGAGAAGGCATCCAGAGCTTGCCAACAAATAAATAAACAAAAAACAGAAAGCTTCCATTAGCAACAAGGACCCAAAGAGATAAAGAAGTCAGTGGTCTCCGAGAAGCCCATTTCAGAGCTGTCCAGGGAGGTGGGTGGCACTCCATTTGGCAAATCCAGCCTTTGCAGGGACAGTTGTGGCTGTTCCTTTGGTGTGCTCACTGTCCTGGCACTGCCCGGTCTGTGCGCAAGCTCAGGATCCCCCTCCTCCAACCACATACCCACTTTTTAGGGGAGTTGGGGGGCTTCTCAATCTCCCTGGGTTACATATTATCAAATATCAATCTAACCCAATTATGTATAAAAAGGACTCTGTAGGAATGTGACAAAGGTTAGTTTACCTTGGATTCAAGGAGCAAAAATTACTGCCGCCCCTTACTGGAAACTTTTTAAACTTTAAGTAAGTGAAAAACTCACTGGGGATATTTAAAAAATTTCAGCTCTTGAAGTAAATCAAAGTAAATTAACCAAGGGTTGATGGTGCAAATTCTTTTTCATTAGTCATTTTATTGGGGCTTGTACAGCTCTTATCACAATCCATCCATGCATCCATTGTATCACACACATTTGTACATCCATTGACATCATCATTCTCAACACATTCTTTCTTCTTGAGTCCTTGGTATCAGCTACTTACTTTTTCTTTCCTCCCTCCCAAGCCCTTGATAATTTACAAATTATTATTGTTTTGTCATGTTTCCACTGACAGCTACTGACTTTTCTGCTGCCTGCCCCCCTGCGAAGGATTATAGATGGATTCTTGTGGTCGACTCCCCGCTCCTCCCCATGGTGTCAGATCCACCCCACCTCTTCTTGCTCTGAAATGACCCTACATGGGCAAGGAGCTGCCTAGTCGGGGTGTGGGGCTCAGAAGTGGCTGGGTCACGGGGAATAGGCATCATACTACAGCTGCTCACCAACACCCAAGCGTGACACCATGCCTTCATGGTGCCTCTCTGGCCCAGACCTGCAACCCATTGAAAAACAATTCACCAAGGTCAAGTAGCAGGTACCTTTGCCAGCCCAGTCCAGTCACTCCAAATTTGGATTGCAGCTCACCAGCCAGCAGGGGACAAAGAACATAGCCTTGAATCTAGCCAGATCTCCCTCATCCCCAAATGAGCAAGGCCCAAGGACCCCACCCCACCAGCTATCATTAGCACAACCCCTGCTCATTCTAAGACATTAAACAAATGGATGAACTTTAGATTTACTACCTCTCCATGATGGATTTTTGTTTCCCCAGCTTAAACAACAACAACAAAAACCCAACCATAACTCTGTCTTGGGGCATTCCATCTCTCCATTTAGACACCTGGGTTCTGAAGAACAAAGACTGCCTGCCTGGGGCTGTGGACACCCCTCGCCTCTTGATGTGGCCCCAACCCTTATTGTCAAGTCTGTCACCACTTGGCTGGTGCGACCTTAAAGGTCAAGTCCCTGAGAATCAAGGGCGCAGACCTCCTTCTCCAAAGGCCTGCCACTCTGCAACAGGTGCCCCAGAAGAAGTCAGGGGTGGAGAGCAACTGCCGAGGAGAAGAGAGAGGGTACAGCTGCACAGGTCTCAAAGAAATGCCATGTGATTCAAAACCAGGAAACAATGGTGCCCCTGAAGAAGCCTCCCATGGAAGAGAAAAGAAAGGTGACACCTAAGAAATCTCCCAAAGACCTGCCAGGGTCCTGTTCTTCCTTGATGACAAACACCAAGACCCCGCTGATTCACAAGACTTCCCAATGCTGACACCAAAAACAGCTCAGCCAGCCCACAATGGCTGGGGTCACCAGTAGAAACTATCCAGAAGTTACTACTCAATGAGGTTTCAGTGAAATGCCCAAAGGAACCCGGGAAATGAGGTCCACTGCTGGCCAACCACCCCTGGGCACCCTGGATGCCAAAGAAAAAAGGCTGAGAGGTGAGGGTCTATCTTCTTAGCTACAGGATTAGCTAACCCCAGCGTCAGTCAGGCAAATCACCAAATCTCCGTGAAGAACTTCTCGAGGACTCAAGACAACAGATTTTAGCTCAACTAATGAGGTGAGTCATATACAAAGAACAGGCTCTCTGACTCCAGCCAAAGAACACACATCCTTCTCATCCACTCAATTCGTTGCAACGTGAGAAAGTTCAAACCCAGCTTGGTTTTGGCTCCATTTCCAAAAATCTATAACCCGAGGAAAGCTCGCTAGCTCCCATGATCATGTAGTGGCCATGTATTTCCAGCATCATCTAGAAGTGGGCAGTGCTGGCAGGGGCTGGGGAAACCTCCTGCCCAGTGTTTTGCTGCCCAAACGCAGCCACTCTGATTACTGCGAGCCCATCTGATCCGACACTCGTGTTTCTTCTTCTGGCCTGCTGGCTGGCAGAGGGCCCTGAGGAGCCAGGAGGACCAGATCACTAATATCCAGGCGGCTCCTCCCATCAGAAAAAGCCTGACCATCCCC
Organism: Nesogale talazaci; assembly: GCA_004026705.1. Taxonomy (NCBI): domain Eukaryota; kingdom Metazoa; phylum Chordata; class Mammalia; order Afrosoricida; family Tenrecidae; genus Nesogale; species Nesogale talazaci. Next base: position 9,205 of record PVJH01029594.1, on the reverse strand, counting down.
GTTATCCAATTTAGAAGACGGATGGTTATAAAAGCCTTTCCTTGAAAAGGGAAAAGTAGGTGAGGCTATGATGCAATTCAACAGATCTGCATGCTGAGCTAAGAAAGCAGACTCTGCTCTCAGCAGTGACACTTCTCTCTGGCTGTCCTCTGAATAATTAATCGTATTTCCCAGGATTTCCAAGCCTTAATGCCCCACCCCCAACTCCCACCCAAAGACAAAAACAAGTGTCTCCTCCTTTTGAAGGAGCTCAAGACTAACCGAGGAATCGCAAACTCCCAGTTTGTAAGGATTTGACCCTCTCTTATTGCCAATTGCTTGCCTAAGCCCCAGCACCAAGAGCTACAGCTGCTACTTGCATTGCACTCCCTGTAAAGGACACAGGTTACTGCACCTGATCCTCTGCAGGAATATTCTATCCAGGAGGTGGGTCAGAACTATTGATGTGGCAGGGGAGCTTTTTCCTTCCTTGGGCCCAATTTATCATGCAAAAGCCATGCATGAAAAAAAAAAAAAACCAACTCACTTAAAAGGTCATTTCTGGCTCAGGCTTGAATTCAGATCTACTTAATGGAACATCAGCTTAATCAGAGCAGAGAGTCACTTGTTGGTTAATTTTGTTGGTCAAATAGCCAGAAAGCAGGATCCTCAAACATTGGATTTACACAAGTTCTGGAATGGAGTGTGGTTAGGTACCAGGTCTTTTGTGCTTTTATAATGTTGCATTTGACTTCTTTCTTTCTTTCTTAAAAAATGACACTCCCGGAGTCCGAATAAAGGTTTTATTGGATTTTTGAAAGTCCTACTTCCCATCCCTGCCCCCAGATTTAGCTCTCGCCATCTTAGCCATCTTATTCAGATTTGTGATGCCGGCCTCCCCCATGCCTACCCTCCCACCAAAAGGTGAGTCACCATAGTGTTACAAATTTACTGGCACAGCACACTATAAATTAACCAACAGTAAGTTACCAAAAGGGGATACACCCTTATAAAAGGGTACAAAAAGAACTGTTACACTTTTAACACAGGGAACAATTAACAGCCCGAGGGTGTGATGCAACTTCAAACCCGAAGCCCCGCCCTTCTGTCCTGGCCAGGGTTCCTTTAGCAACATTCCACTAGTTCCCGGAGGCCAGTTCCCAGGGCCACTATAGGCCCAGAGGGCAGCCTTACAGCACAGCACTCCGGAGCTTTATGGCAGTCAGAGGCTATTCTGTCACTTTCAAGTTGAGCTCCCAAAGGGCAACTGATAATGCGACCACACCGACAGGAATTCTGCTGACCTGGGCAACCCCTTGCGCAACCTTCACCCTCCCCCCCCCCCCCCCCCCCCCCCCCCCCCCCCTTAAATCACCACCTACAAGATAGGGACTTCTTTTCTAGGTAACCAAGTTAATATTCAAACGGGATCAAGAACTGGTGACGCTGGCTTCCCTCCTTCCCCCTCATCTTCAGACAAACTCGAGGAAAAAGAAAAGCTTCCTGCATTTCAAACTAGTTATGGTGTGTGTGTGCACCTTCCCTGGGCTAGTTGTAGGTCGCAGGCCCTGCTGCAGGTTTGATGCCAAGTCAAGTCATCTCACCGGGCAAAGCACCCCCCAGAGACAAAAAGGGGAGGGGGGTCAAGCCCATCTATTCTCACCCAGGAATGAGTCAGCGAGAGCTTAGGGACTTGATTTTTAAAGGAGATACCGAATCATCTGACAATATCAAAACCCGGGCCACAAACTGAAATGGGAAAGAAAAGGGGAGGGTGGGGTGGGGGGTGGAAAATTAACAATGACCTTAGAAATTAGCTACCGGGACAGGCTTCCTGGTTAACCAATTATCAGCAGGGTTTTAGTCACCACTCCGCCCACATTTTAATCCCCATGTGGAAAAATCCGAACATTTCAGCATGAAATATCCCTCTGAACGCTTTTGACTATCACAGCAAATCACAGGGACTTTAGACAGAAAAATCAGGGGCCCCCCCCCACACCTTTGCCTGCAACCCATAAGGGTATCCCACTTATGTATAACCCGCTAAACAAATAGCATTACCAGGTTAACCCACGGTTAATACAATTTTGTGTTAGCTATTCATTGGACATCTTGAGGAAGTCTGGGGGTCTGTAATGTAGTCTGGGGGTCAACCGGGGTTGAACTCTCACTAACTACTCACTCAGGTATGTGGTTATCATGGCCACTCTTGTGCATGTGCGTGGCTATGTAGGAGTACGGGAGGGAGAGGGAAAGAGAGATAACTTAGGTAGGTGTCCAAATATCACCCTGGCCTAGTAATTCAGCATCAAAAAATATCCTAGCAATTCACCTGAAAATTAATATGAGAATCTCTGCATATCCCACACTGTTAAGGGATCAATTGTGCGTTCTAACTAGAGAGAACACACGCTGTTAGGCAACCAGGGCTGCCAGGCTTGTCAGGAACCACTCCTTTGACCTTGAACAAGTCTCTTCACCTTCCCAGGCCTCAAGCTCCTATCTATGCACTATTCTTCAGGCCCACCCCCCAAAAGTCATTTTGACCCCTCATGGAAAACAAAACAAAACTTTTTTGAGGGGGTGAAGAAAACATTAAGTGGGCTTTAAAGAGCCTGTTTACAGAAACAAACTAGGGTTGGAGGTGCAGCAAGGGGTTCTGCTCCAATTCTATCACGGCACCAGAGGTGTCCCCCAACTCAGTTCTTGGCCCTAAAGCTCCTTCATCCCTGTTGGCTCTCAACATGGTGTGCTGCACACAGCATTACCCAGAGTGCATTTCCACTTCTCCCTAACAGGGCCAAACATTTTCCACTGCCTCCTTCAAAATCCAATTAGTCCTCAAAGAATGTACCCTCCTCCTGCTCCCATCACTCAATGCACACCAGAAGGACCCGTGAAGGGCAGGCCTTGAGGGACTCACAGAATGAATGCCTGGCAGTGTGCTAAGCCTGGAAGATGACAGAGGGATACAATCGTTAAAATGGGATCCGTTTTGATCCACAAATGGAGACTTGGGGGGGGGGGGGCTATTCAGTTTGAAGTTTTCCTTGGTTCAGTATTGGCTCCCCCTCTAAGTCCGAGTGGGGTGTGTGGGTGAACCCAGTCCTCTGGCAGTGGGGCTCCAGGTGACCGGACTCCCATGGAAGGCATTTCCACAGCGCCCAGGCCCCCTCCTCCCCTGGAGACCCCTCATTTCCTTGGAGGATCGCTCTTTGGGGAGGCGGCCATGGCAACCGGCAGGCGCAGCCCTACCACCAAGTACAAAGGAAGTGCCCAGGGGTGCCCGTGGCCCCCGGTCTCCTTTTTGGTTTATTGTACTCAGAAGTCCGGGTGGGTCGGCTGGTTACCCAAGACTCATCCTTAAAAACAAATAGTAAATAAACAAAATGCACACACCGCTTCCCATTGTCAAGCGCTTCGGATGACAGGTCGGTGGTTCCGCGCACATCCTGTGTTTATGGAAAGTGGCTCATTACAGCTCACAAAAGTATACCTTAAAGGCCATCTTAGGGCGGTGAAGACACACCCTTTCTGGCACTAGCCCGCTCGACCGGCTCCGCAGTAAGGGGAAGCCAGGTTTTTTTTCCCCTTTGGGGGAGGGCGGCCTCCTCTGCGGGGTGCTGACCGAGCCCCAGCGCCCCGGGAAGCAGGAGCCTTGACCCCGCGGCTGCCCCCGCCTCGGAGCCCCGCCGGCGCCCGGCAGCCCCCACGGTGCCCCTGGGCCGGGCGACGGGCCCCAGGGGAAGGGGAGGAGCGCGCCTTCCCTCCGGGCCCCGAGGGCGGAGGGAGAAAGGAAGGAGCGCAGATAGGAGGTGCGCGCCGGCGAAGGGAGGGGAGTCGGCTGGGGATGCCGCCCGTCGCCCGCTCCGGCCCCGGGCCGCCCATCTGCTGCGCGCGCCCTGCTCCTCCGGGCCCCGCGGCGGCTCCGCGAAGCCCGCTCCGCGTTCCGACCGGGCGGCCCGCAGCCCCTCGCGGGGTCCCCGCGCCACCGCGCGCCCTCCCCCCCAGCCCCGCGTTCCCTCCATTTCCAAAGTGCGTCGTCTTTTAAGCCTCGCCTCTCTGCCAACCTATGCCGCGCGCCGCCGCTCCCGCCGCCGCGCGCGCCCTCCCCACTTCCTCGTCCGCCGTCTCCACCCCGGGGCTTCCCCGCGCCCCCAAGTCGGGCCCGGGCCACTCACCCCCTTCCCCATGGTGGCGGTGGTCGGTGGCCGGCGCCGAGTCCGGTCGCTCGAAAATCGCACAGAAGGGAGAAACACAGCTCCCGGCCGAGAAGCGGGGCCGGGGGAGCCGAGGGAAGGGAGCTAGGGCTGCCTCGGGGCGGGAGGGAAGGAGGGCGGCCGGGGCTCGAGCCGCCGCCGCCGCCGCTGCTGCTACCGCTGCCGCTGCTGCCACGTGTCCGCCTCCTCCCGCCGGTGCTGTGCGCCCCAGACCCCGCTGCAGCTCGGCCGGCGCCTCCTCCTCACTTCCTAAAATACGAACCTGCATGCTGGCCCCGCCCACGCCGCGGCACGTCACCGTTACCGGAGCAACCTGACACCGGCCCCGGGCTGGCTCCACCCACCACCCCCCCAACTCCCCGCCCCGGGCCGCGCCGGCGGCGGCCAGTCGGCGATCCGGGCGGGAGGCTGCGGGGCCTTGGGGGGCTCGTGACTGTGCGTGTGCCGAACGCTCCGACTGGCCGGGCTGCGGGGACCCGGGGGCCAGGGCGACCCCCGCTCCCCGCTGCCCGGCCGGCGCGACAGGCTTGCTTTGTACGACGTGCAGGGTCCGCAGTCATGCGTGTGCGTTCTTGTATCGGGACTCCCGGAATCTCCGCAGACCGAGGACAGGAAATCTAGCGCGGGGTGGACTTTTTCCAGCATGTCCGGGAGCGCCTCTGGGCCTAAAGGACACACCGGGCCGGGGGGGGGGGGGGGGGGGGGGGGGGGGGGAGGGGGAGGGTGTGACTGCGGCCACTGACTGCCTGAAGGACTCCTTCCAGTTCTCACCGGAGCCCAAGCTCCGCATCCACCTGTGCTTGGCCTCGTCAGCCTGCCGACGGTCCTAGGACCAGCACAGCTCACCCGGCCGGGCTCCCCTCTAACCACTTCTGCCCGGTCCTAGGATGAATGGGTGGTCTGCGCCAGTGTGGCCAGAAATCACGCCTCCTTTCAAATGGCCCTCGGAAGGGGGTCTGTGAATGCATCCATGCTGCTGTGTTGATTCATTGTCCAATTTGCGGGGGCTTAGGTAGGGAAGCTGGAAACCCAAAGACACGCTTCTCTTAATAAGAGGGGCTTTCTGTAACGGAGACTGAGTTCCTCCCCAGCGCACTCAGCGATACCTCCTACCACTTGGGCTTGGGTGTGCTCACAGGCCGACGATGTATCTTTGCCCCTTCTTTAAATTAGGGCTTCGGAGCAGAGGCTGTAGCAGCTAAAGTTGTCCAACATTTAACGATACATTATTATTATTCAGGGTAACAGTGCTTTCAGGAAGTCCAGTACACTCTGGGAAACAAGAGCCGCAGCAGAAAGTCGCTCCAACTCTGAGAATTCCTAAGAGAAACGAAGAAAATATTAACTTCCTAAGCTAGCGAAAGCCAGCCGTATCCACCCCAAGTAATAATTTAACATGAAGAAATATGGATGGGCAACTTGAAAGGAGTGGGGAAGGAAGGAAGGGAAGAATGGAGGGGAAACTAGCAATTGTGGCACCAGTTATATCATTATTACAGTCTTTCTCATTCTGATTTAGAGGAAACGAGTTCTCCTAGGAAAGAGCCCTGAGGGCTAGTGGGTTCCAGTTGGGCTGCCCAGCTCAAAACCAACAGTTTGAAGCCACCAGGCGCCCTGCAGGAGAAACCTCAAGCTTTTTATTTTTTTGAACATCCAGCTTTTTAAGCTCCTAAAAAGTTACAGTGTGGGAACTCCACCGGGGCAGTTCTACTCTGCCCTAGAGACTCATTATGAGTTGGAATGGACTTGATGGCAGTGAGTTTGGCTCTTGAAATTTCATTCTTACAAGAGGTTCTTTCATCTTGTCCGAGAGTGCGCATTGTGAGGACATGTGGCTGGCTACTTCAGTGGTTTACCTAAACCCAAACCAAACACCTTGTCATTGGGTCAATGCCGACTCTTAGCTAGCTACCCTTTAGGACATGGTAGAGCTGTTCCTGTCCTGTCTCCACCCCCTATGAGAGGACTCCTCCTTTGGATCTTTGGGATTTCAGCCCAATGGATAACCACTACACCACCAAGGTTTACTTTACAGAATTGGGTAAATCGATCCAGGCCCTGAATTCACAATCAGGAGTGCTGGAGAAAGAGCTCCCAATTCAGAACAGAGTTCCTGAGACTTCTAATGCAACAGTGTTACCAGGGGTTTTTGTCTGTAAGGTTCCAGAAAATGCCTTAGGTAACTGCTCTCCAGCCCCCACTAGAGGTCCCGGGGTGATGCAATTGGTTTGCATTTCTAACCTCAGTGTTGGCGTTTGAGTCCACCCAACAGTGCCACAGAAGAAAGGCCTGGCGATCTGTTTCCACAAACGCTCCACCCAAGAAAAGTCCAGAGCAGTTCTTCCACTCTGTAACACGTGGTGTCCCCCAGAGACGGAACTGAACCAATGACAAGAGCTTGGAGTTTCCCGGTTTTGTTTCTGCAGCCCAATGACTGCTCACTTGTAGGAAGAAGATTTTCCCCGCTGAGAGAACACTTCCCTTATTGAAGAGGAATTCGTCTTCTGACCCGGGGCAGGATGTGAAAACAAGGTCACAATAGCAACAATGAAAAGGAGAAAGCAAAAGTCTTAACAATGTAAATTTCTCCTGCTCTCCAGCGGTGCTGGTCTCCTCTTCTGCTTTCAAAGGGAAAGCTGTCAGTCAATTCAGCGGACAAACTAACCTTACTAGAGCAAGGCCTTTCCCTTTGTCTCTGAAGCTCTTCATTTGGCAGCTGAAAATTGAGGAAGAGACCTTTACTGTAGGGGGACCCCAACATTCCAGAGGACTCCAATTCAAAGGACTCTACTTCTAGCTGTGGCGAAAGACCACACAGAGAAGACAACAATCTCTGTTTCGCCTTAGACTCCACAAAGCACCTTTATGTGTGCAAGTTTTCTCGGATTCTCAAAGCTTGCAGGGTAGAAGACTTTAGCTGCATTGTCTGGAATGGGGAGCAAAGGCTCACTGGAACTTCTCACAAGGCCATTCAGCTGGTCATCAGAGGCGGCCTCAAATGATCACAACGGGAACCCTCTTTCTACTCTTAAAGTTTGATCTCCAATGAGAGCAGATAGGAGGAATTGTTGTTTTCCACACTGCTGTCTTCACCAGGGCAGTTTTCCATGTGCCTCTGCTTTTTAATAACCAAAACCTTTCCTCAAGCCTTTTCTCCTTCCCACCCTTCATCAGGCTAACGTGAACACCAGTCTTACAGCAAAGCCTTCCCAGTCGGCCATCCCTCCCAACCCACCTGATCCCGCCTCGGGTGCCGGATCCCACCCCGTTGTTCTGGGTGTCTGATAATGCCAGTTCCCATTTCACTTCTACAAAAAGAAACACCTTCGCATGCCAGAAAGGACTCCACTCCTGTGCCCCATGCTCAGTTGGGTCTTTCTCTAGTAGGCCTCTTGCCCACTGCCATTGCTTTAGGCTCTTCTGAGACCTCTTCAAGGTCTTCATGAGCATCCTGCCCAAAGTGAAGGACCAGTGTTACAAGATCAAGAGGACAGCGTGGGAGAGTGAAGCTGGTGTTGTAGACACTCAAGTCGGGGAAAGTGATGTCCCTCTTCCCTGCCTGGTTGTAGGATGGAGTCCCTGGGCAAGCCTGTGATGTTCAACGAAGGAGAAAGCGTGGCCTGGATTGAGATACGGTCATCTCCAGAGCAAGAGAGACACCTGGGCTCATAGTAGCCAAGGAGGAAAAAGCCTTTTGCTGGAGAGAGGTTCCTTCCCTCCTCTAAAGAGAGATGTCTGAGTGGAAATATCCTCTCTTCTTATGATACATAAAATGAGGCCAAGGGGCACTGGGTAGTGGCGGGCTTTTACCCTTCCTCCCAGGCCAATGCAGGGGCCTAGGCTTTCCGGAAGAGAGGGGTGAGAGGTACGACAAGTTGGGCCTTTCTTATTTGATCTACTTAATCTCTATAACCTTTTGTCAACTCCTTGCCTGGGTCGCAATTAAACTGATTGACCCAGAGACTCAGCATTTCCAGAGCCCGGGGCTGCCAGGAGTGGCTGGCTTCTCTCGAGGAGGACCTGATCTCGACTCTGGAGGGCTGGCTCCTTCATCGTCAACAGTCAGCAGATGGCTGCAAAGGATGATGCAAGTCGGTCTTTGGAGCCAAGACAGCCAGCACTTTGAATAAGCACTTGCCGAATTGAATAAACATGCCACTGCGAGGCAGGGCTTCATACTAGGAGATGGGGGTCTTCCACCAGGTTAGCATTTTTCATAGGAAGCAACTCTTTGAGAGGTCCGTGGGCGTAGGGATCTGGAAGGACAGAGTCTCTTTGGCCTAGCCTGTCTTAGAGCTAGCATGAAACAGTCCTAAAGCACCACCCCCCCGCCCCCCCCATCTTCTGTCTGTTCCCCAGGATGGAGTCCTGGTCTCATGGAGAGGCTCCAGGCGGGCTGCTAACCTCAAGAGCCGTTATGGGTCTCCACCAGCGATTCCGAGGGGGAACAAGGAGACTCTCTGCTCCCCTGAAGTCTGACAGCCCCATTAACCCACAGGGACAGGTCTGCTCTGTCCTGTAGGGCCCCTTTGATTCGGGATCGATTTGACGGCCCTGGGTTTTTTTTTTTTCTCCCAGAAGGTATTTTGCACGCTACTCTCTCTGCATGAAAGCCCGCTCTTCCTGTGGCCTCACAGTTTCCCCGAGAGACTTCTATCCGCCCCGGGGAAGTCTGTTCTAGTGAGATGGACTGCCTCCTGCTTAGAAAAGACAGGTCTCGGCACGTCATTGACAACACCATCTTCCCCCCCCCCCCCAAAAAAAATCTGCCAACTGATAATAGGCTTAAACATTTGTTTGAGTCTCAAACTCTTCCTTCCATAATTGCGGTTTCTTTTGTTCTTGGTTATGAATTTAATTTTCACGAAGCTCTTCATAAAGCTATCATCTTTAAAAATGATAATGAAAAGAAAAGAGATGGGAAAGCTGAGGTGGGCCTAAGAGGCTTCTGTAGTGCCAGATCCAATCTCGAACCTTGTTCCTCTGCCCTGGAATCCAGGAAC